>JAAAWM010007954.1:0-11057 GCA_036873465.1 Thinopyrum obtusiflorum
TGGAAATGTTTAATCCCCACACAAGAGAAGAAGGTAGAAATGACCACCGGAGGAGAACGGAGCGCCGGAATGCAAAACGGACAACGGGGAAAATGCTCGGATGCAAGAGACGAACACGTATGCAAATGAAATACACATGATGACATGATATGCAATGCATGACACGCAAGCAATGACAAGGCAACAATAACGAATAACTGGACGACACCTGGCACATCGGTCTCGGGGCGTTACAATGATCCTTATACTTGTATGCTCAATTTGCACCCCCATCGTGTTATACACAATAACTATTATTTCATGATGGATGACATGTTCTTATACCATGCATCAAATTTCTTTGAGAGAAGCTTATCTTGTGCTAACTCTCACGTGCACATACACATCATGATGGATGATGTGTACATTTACCACACACACAATTTCTTTGGTTTGTGTTTCTTTTGTGTAGGTACCCATGAATACTTGTCAACCTCGCAATCCCACGTGTTGACAAAACGAGCTCTAGAGAGCAACGATGACTTGGGATCCCATGAATTGTCTTTCCCACCGCTCTCTTCGCGCAAAGACTTCACGCAATTCTTCTACAGACCCTCACTTGGCTATGGATTATTGTCCACTACATACTCTATGCCCATCTTGCCATGTTCACTTTGCATGATATGCTCATTACTATGCTTTTGCCATACATTCGTGACCCATGCTTTGCATTACACATGATGATCTCATACTTGTATGTGTATTCGCAAGCTTGGTGGAGATATTGCTTGTTATTGCTATGTTGGCTTTGTACCCCATGCCTATGATGATAATTTCATCTTGCTTTGTGTTCGTGCTTGCGATATGTCATGTGCATTGCCTATGCCTATTATTTGCTCTCATGACATGATTGCCATGATTTACTCTAGTATGTTGCATCTTCGCACTACTAGCTTGCACGACTTGATTACTATGCTTGACTTGATTGCCTCACACATGATGAACAATTGCTCTTTCTATTGTGTTGAGTGCCACACTATATTCACTACACCCCATGCACATTATGCTTGGATTGTCTTGCACTTGACCCATGTGTTTAGACACTTCATTTTATTTGGTGTTGTGAATGATTCCTATGCCTACCATAGACCTTTCATTGAGCACTTTGTGAATGCTTACAATGAACTTGAGGTAGATGCTTCTTCTCTTGTCACACATATTTGCATCACTACCTCACATTCACATGCTTGTCCCCATGTTTTCTTTGCTTGTTCTAGATTGATATGCTTACATGCCATGTCACAATCCTTTGTCACACCATATGCTTTGCATCATGACGACACTTGTTTGGTGAATCACCTCTTGAATGCTTGGTTTTGCACTAACTCTAACCACATTTATTTTTCCAAGTGTTTGTTGTCCTTGCTCATTTTGAAGGAATCACTAGACGGTGCGACATTGGAGAGTGCCCACTCCAAGCTTGAAGATGATGACTACTTGGTGAACGTCCGCTTCTACACGGCGAAGCCATCTCTTTCCCATGGTGATTTGGTTTTCGATCCAAGGTCGGATCTTTCCCAAGGGGGAGGGGATGATGCGGAGCATCCTATGGACATCACCATGTCAAGAGTCCGTTCGGCAAGCGACACGTGCGACATCTACTTCACATACACAAAGGTGAATCATCTCCTTTAAGCATGCTCACTTGACTCCTTCGAAGATGGTATACTACTTGACACTCCTCTCGTGTGCATACATAGGTAATGTCGGAACATCATGGACGAGGGGAGGAGGGCGAGCACAAGTGTACAACTACACAATCCGCGAGAGAAGCATGGAAGAGAAGGAAGAAGAGGATCCGCCTAGTCCAGGACGAGCGGTACTACCACCCACATCAAGCGGTACTACCACTGAAGGCCCACAAGCCGTACGACCGGCCAGCTTCCGCTCTACTGCCGCTCAACCCGACAAACTCCTATGATCAAGCGGCACAAGTCTGGTACTACCGCTCGAGGAAACGGTACTACCTCCCTGCCTGTGCGCAGCCGGGCCTTTGGCCTTGTATCTCTCTCCCACTTACCCCTTCGTGGCTTAGACTATATATAGACCACCCCACCTCCTTTCTAGGGTTAGCATTGGTTTAGCGCATTTGAGAGATAGAGCATTGCTCATCCATATTGGATCTACTCCACGAGAGGGACCGCGGCCCCTCTACGGAGAAGATCCACCATGGATTCAAGACCCCTTTACGGGAAGATCCCCTTGTGGATTCAAGACCTCCTCACGGAGAAGAACCGGTAACCATGTATTGTCCCTAGTTGTCCGTGGATTCGTGTATCGTCCTATGTACTCGAGGATCTATCCCATGTGTGACTTATTCATGTCGGTTTAGTGTTTTCCTTGTGTTTTCCTTCTGTTCATCCCCATGTTCTTTGTGTTTTCCCCGGGATCCGCTCCTTTCGTGAAAGATCGGGCGATTAGGGTCTCTACCCTACATCATGTACCACATCACAATCAACATAATCAGCATATGTAGAGATACTGGGGGGGGGGGGGGGGGGGGGGGGGGGGGGGGGGGGGGGGGGGGGGGGGGGGGGGGGGGGGGGGGGGGGGGGGGGGGGGGGGGGGGG
This sequence comes from Thinopyrum obtusiflorum, assembly GCA_036873465.1. Lineage (NCBI taxonomy): Eukaryota > Viridiplantae > Streptophyta > Magnoliopsida > Poales > Poaceae > Thinopyrum > Thinopyrum obtusiflorum. Next base: position 2,610 of record JAAAWM010007954.1, read on the forward strand.
GGGGGGGGGGGGGGGGGGGGGGGGGGGGGGGGGGGGGGGGGGGGGGGGGGGGGGGGGGGGGGGGGGGGGGGGGGGGGGGGGGGGGGGGGGGGGGGGGGGGGGGGGGGGGGGGGGGGGGGGGGGGGGGGGGGGGGGGGGGGGGGGGGGGGGGGGGGGGGGGGGGGGGGGGGGGGGGGGGGGGGGGGGGGGGGGGGGGGGGGGGGGGGGGGGGGGGGGGGGGGGGGGGGGGGGGGGGGGGGGGGGGGGGGGGGGGGGGGGGGGGGGGGGGGGGGGGGGGGGGGGGGGGGGGGGGGGGGGGGGGGGGGGGGGGGGGGGGGGGGGGGGGGGGGGGGGGGGGGGGGGGGGGGGGGGGGGGGGGGGGGGGGGGGGGGGGGGGGGGGGGGGGGGGGGGGGGGGGGGGGGGGGGGGGGGGGGGGGGGGGGGGGGGGGGGGGGGGGGGGGGGGGGGGGGGGGGGGGGGGGGGGGGGGGGGGGGGGGGGGGGGGGGGGGGGGGGGGGGGGGGGGGGGGGGGGGGGGGGGGGGGGGGGGGGGGGGGGGGGGGGGGGGGGGGGGGGGGGGGGGGGGGGGGGGGGGGGGGGGGGGGGGGGGGGGGGGGGGGGGGGGGGGGGGGGGGGGGGGGGGGGGGGGGGGGGGGGGGGGGGGGGGGGGGGGGGGGGGGGGGGGGGGGGGGGGGGGGGGGGGGGGGGGGGGGGGGGGGGGGGGGGGGGGGGGGGGGGGGGGGGGGGGGGGGGGGGGGGGGGGGGGGGGCGTCCGGTGGCGTCGGACGTCCGCTTGTTTGGCTCGGGCGAAGGGACACCGGTCGTCTGGTCTAGACCGGTCGTCCGGTCTGGACCGGTCGTCTGGTGGATCTTCAGGCGCCGGATGTCCGGACCCGACCGGTCGTCCGATGGCTGGAGCTTCGTCGACAGCTCTTCTTCTTGCGTCTTCGTTTCCACGCTTCCCTCGCGGATGGTGTAGGTGTTCCTTGGCGCTTGCACTCCTCCACGTCGTCCATAGCGTTCCAACAATACCTATGCATGCACACGGGAGAAGTGTCAAGTAGTATACCATCCTCGAAGGGGTCAAGTGAGCATGTGTAAAGGAGATGATTCACCTTTGTGTATGTGAAGTAGATGTCGCACGTGTCACTCGCCGAACTGACTCTTGAAATGGTGATGTCCATAGGATGCTCTGCATCATCTCCCCTCCCTTGGGGTAGATCCGACCTCAGATCAAAATCCCAATCACCATGGGAAAGAGATGGCGTCGCCGTGTAGGAGTGGTCGATCACCAAGTTCTCGTCATATTGAAGCTCAAAACGGGCACTCTCCAATGTCGCACCATCTTGGGATTCCTTCAAAAGGAGCAAAGACAACAAACACTTGAGGGCGTGTCCTTGTGCATTCTTCACAATGCCGAAGTGGTAGGAAAGGTGTTGGAGAAGCGAGTCGTGGTAGAATGTATGAGGCTCGCTCTCAAGAGCTCGAATGGTCAACTCATGTGAAGCTGAAGTCGACACAAGGTCCAAATATCCTACACATGCACAAAAGAAAGCAAAGAATGTATGCGCATGGTAGATAAACACATCATCCATCATGATAGTTCTCTTCTTTTTTACATAACCATTAGAAGTACAAGTGCATGAATAATATGATGCAACAATGGCTATATTCATGGCACTAGGTATATCGTGCAAAGAGGCAAGACAAGCATGCTTCACAAGGAATATGTCAAAATCTCCAAACATATGCGAGAATGCTATGGGGGCAATCTCATTAACAAGACTAAAATCATTGGTGCATTCAGTACATGGAAAATCATCTAGCATGAGAGAGGCAACATATGGAGATATATGACAAGAAGCAACAACAATCATGTGCAAAGCATGTAGATGGTTGTCATGAACCGCATGAAATGAGCAAGTATGAATCATTGGTAATGCAACATAAGCAAGCATAGTAATCAAGTCGTGCAAGCAAGTAGTGCGAAGATGCAACATACTAGAGGAAATCATGGCAATCATGTCATGTGAGCAAATAATAGACATAGACAATGCACATGACATATTGCAAGCACGAACACAAAGCAAGATGAAAGTATCATCATAGGCATGAGGTACAAAGCAAACATAGCAATAGCAAGCAATATCTCCACCAAGCTTACAAATACACATACAAGTATGAGAATCAATCATCATGTGTAATGCAAAGCATGGGTCACGAATGTATGGCAAAAGCATAGTAATGAGCATATCATGCAAAGTGAACATGGCAAGATGGGCATAGAATATGTAGTGGATAATAACCCATAGCCAAGTGAGGGTCATGTAGAAAAATTGCACGAAGTCTTTGCGCAAAGAGAGCGGTGGGAAAGACAATCCATGTGATCCCAAGTCATCGTTGCTCTCTAGAGCTCGTTTTGTCAACTCGTGGGATTGCGAGGTTGACAAGTATTCATGGGTACCTACACAAAAGAAACACAAACCAAAGAAATTGTGTGTGTGGTAAATGTACACATCATCCATCATGATGTGTATGTGCACGTGAGAGTTAGCACAAGATAAGCATCGCTCAAAGAAATTTGATGCATGGTATAAGAACATGTCATCCATCATGAAAGAATAGTTATTGTGTATAACACGATGGGGATGCAAATTGAGCATACAAGTACAAGGATCATGCAATGGATGGGAGTGATCAAAATCTCCTAAAATGTATGAAGAAACTATGGGGGTCTCCTCATGAGCAATATTGGAAACATCATATGGAGAAAATGGACAACATCCAAAACAATACATATCCGAAGCTACGTGGTCATGGCATGGCATATGAGATAAATGATGCAAAGGTAGCATGTCAATATCATCACAAGAGAAACAAATGCTGATAACCATGGGCTTGTCATCTATGACATATGTGCAAATTGGGTTTATTTTAATGGCATATGCATAGTCACTAAGAAGAGATTGCAAATATGACATGTGGTCGATCTCATGCATAGCATATGACAAGTCAAGCGGATTGGCAAACATGATGTGACCGAGAGAATTGTCACAAGAAATCCTATGTAACATGGCATCACAACTAAGAGACTCCACATGGCAATCATCATACTCATCATAAATGGCTAAATCATCGCATGGGGAAATCATACTAGCATGAAGCATGTCAATAGGGGGATCAACATCATGAAAGCAATGAATGTCAAGAATGTCCACTAGTGGGACTAGAGCATCACCGTCACCTATGTTACCATTTTCATTCCACTCAAGTGGTGTAGGTGAGGTGGGGAAGACCAAATGGTGGTCATCTTCATCTTGATGAAACCATGTGGGGGGTGCATCATATTCCACCATGGGCATCGTCTTGTCCAAAGGTAGGACATGGTCGTCGTGAATCGGCGCGTCATCATAGATGGGACTTAGCACCAAATGAGAAGACACAATAGAGGTAGAGGTCAAGTCGTTAGTGTTGAAAGTGGCCTCACATGACCTATCAACTATCTCACTCTCTCTATGTGGTGGTTCACACACTCCCTCAAAATAGGTGCACTCAGTCTCACGTATGGTGGAGTCACTCATCTCACTCAAGTGGTGGGGGTTGTGGATCTCCTCACATGGGAATTGATGCAACACATCATATATGGGGCTAGTGGTGAAGTCACTCTCAGTCTCAATATGGTGGCAAAAGTCACTCAAGTCATCAAACGTTGCCGTGGTCGAAGGGAAAATCCCATGCTCAACCATCTCATCGTCGTCGCCATGGATGAAGGCCGAAGATGGCACATCATCACTCTCGCCTCCAAAGATGGAAGCATCATCCTTGCTCGCCACCTTGTCGCTCACCTTTAAAGTTTGGTCCTTGAGGGTCTCCTTAGTCGTACTCGTCGCCGCACCGTCTTGAAAAAGAGTCATGGAGGACTCGACATCGTCAATGCCACAAAGAGGGATGGCGTCGAACTTGGGAGTATCGTCTTGGAGCCCGTCAGGCTTGCACATCATGGTGGTACTAGCCTCATGCTCGATCTCATGGAGCTTGGTCGTCGCAAAGTGAACTTGGGGTGGAGAAACTTTGGCCTTCATGAGTTCTTGTTCCGTCTTGAGAGCACCAATGTAGTTGTCGTCGAGGGACTTGTAGTTCTCCAGGAAGATCGTCTTGGACATGTCGTTGTGCAATCCCATCATGAAGTGGAACTTCATCGAAATGGGGTTGTCCACACCGGCTCGTCGCAAGGCAATCTTCATCTCCTTGAAGTACTCGTCGATGGACTTGGATCCTTGGATGGTGTTCGCCAATTGGCGTTGAAGTTGTTCCGTGGAGGTTAGAGCCACAAACTCTCACCGCAAAGCTCTCTTCGTCTTGGCCCAACTCATGTCGTAGCTCTCGGAAGGTGTGTGAAGCCACCATGTGGACGCGTAGTCGTGGAAGTTCCTTGTGGCGCACTTCACTTGATCTTAGGGAGGGACTTGATGTAGCTTCAGGTAGTCGTCCATCAAACGCTCCCACTCGAGATACTCCTCGGGTTCTTGAGTCCCATAGAAAGGAATTGTGTGGTCGATGTTGAGGTCATAGTAGCTCATGGAAGTCGTGGACTTGAGCTTAGGGAGCTTCTCTTGAGCGTACTCTTGAGGTGCTTCTTGGCGAAGATGCCATATATCCGAAGGCGAAGATGCCTTGAAGTCGCTTGGTGAACATTCCAAAGTGGTTGGTGTAGCCGTAGCTCCGTCTTGGTGGTGCTTGTCTCGCAGTCTTCTCTTGTGGTCATGAAGTTCGGACTTGGCGTGAAGTAGGGCTTATTGCGACTTGTATGTAGGCGCATCTCGAGCATCTTCATGATGATGTTGTCGTTGTCATGCTTGAGCTCGATGTAGATGTCGTTCGTCGTCGTCGTGCACATGTTTCTTGGAGGTGACTTGCCCTTCATGACGAGGTGGATCACAAACGTGATGGTGGTCGCCATGGAGATGTGGACGAGGACGACTTGCGCTTGCATGATTTTTGCGCTCCGAAGACTTGTGACTTGAACGTCGCCGCCTTGAGGATGATGAAGGGGAAGAATGGTTGATCAACAAGGTCCGAATCTCCTCCATCCTTGCATCTTGCTCCTCCTTTTGTGTGGAAAGCTTGTTGTTGATGTAGTTGTACACGCTGTTGTTGTTGTGGAAGACCGGAGATGAAATGCCTTGCCTATCCATCACAAGATTTGAGCCAATATGAGTGGAGAAAGAGAAGAATGAATACCAAATGTACCTTGACCGAAGTTGAAAGTGGATCAATGATCACTCCAATGTGGACAAGGAAATAGCACAATTGGTACCAATTCTTGTCGGTTTCTCACACCTACACAAGTAAGGCTTATGGTGGAGCTCGGTGAGGATAGTGGCACAAAAATTTGATGTAAAATGTTAGCAAGAGTCAATAATGTTTAAAGAGATTCACAAATTCGCAAGTGTAACAAGTAGACCAATAGCAATATGTGGCACACGGAAACACACACACGGATAGATAAATGGGGTCATGCAACCAAGGATGAGCACAAAATGTGGAATCCACAGAAAACGCTCGTGTTGCACAACTCAAGAGAGACGCTAGAACGATTGCTCTATAGGCGATACGACACTTGTGCACAACCTATGATATGCAAAATGGATAAACTTTCTATCCCAAGTATGCTATGTATGTATGGTTCCCGGTGTTTGATCCAAGATGATCAGATATGACAATCTTATGCAATGTGGTGGATGCTATGGCTATTTTCTACAAGCTTCTTTGCTCTTTATCTTTTGCTTAAAAGCTTATTTTTTTATATCCACTTTGCGAAATGCACAAACCAAGATAGTAATTGTGTATATGCGGGAACAAACTTGAGGCACACAAGATGATATGATACCAATATGATATGGTATGCATGCAATGTATCGTGTAGATCACTAATGTGCACAAGTAACGTTGCCGGCAATACTCGAATGGCTAGTCTTGATAGGCAAGTAACGCAAAATGGGCTAGGGGTTATCAATGCAAAGGCAAGGGAATATACAATGGAGGGGTACCACGATACCAAGATGATATGGAGGTTACCGTCCGCGGTGAAGATGAGTGGCGGTGATCTTGATGGAGATACCAAGATGATGGAGACTCGTCCCTAAGTAGCCGAAACACCTTAAGAAACAGAAAAACCACAACTCGAAATCTCAAGGACAAAAGTCAAATGGTGGTAGCGCAATGCGGTGGTTTTGCACTAGGCAATGCAGAAGTGGAGGTTATGGTGGTGGACTATACACAGTGTCGGAGTTGAAAGCACGATCCCTAAGTACCTGAAACACCTTAAGAGACACAACTCACAACACAAACAAAATTGGGTTAAGTTGAGTTGGCGGAAGTGTATGCTGGGCAAGGTTATGCGGAAGTGGTGGTGGTGGTTGATGAAGAAGCGACCATCCCTAAGTAGCCTCGATAGCGGCCGGACATTCGGCAGGAGCCCGGACATCCGGCGCCACCAACCAGAAGAAGACCAGAGAGAGACCGAAGCCAGGCGACTCTACAGCGGCCGGACATCCGGCCGACCCCCGGACATTCGGCGCCCCGCGACGGGCCGAACATCAGGCGCCTGCCCGGAAATCCGGCACATGCTATCAAGAGAGCAGATGAATCGGCCACTCCAGCCCAGACATCCGGCCCGAGGCCCGGACATCCGGTGCCTCGCGAAGCCCCGGACATCCGGGCTGGGTGCCTCGCGAAGCCCCGGACATCCGGCCCCCAGCCCGGACATCCGACGCCTGTCTACACACAGTGAACGGGCCAGAGGCCCATGTATCCCCCCTCTCAGTTACCCCTTCGTGGGCTGACACTATATATACTCCCCCATCTCCTCCTAGCTAGGGTTAGCAAAGGAATAGCTCATATGTGAGATAGAGCTTTGCTCATCCATTACGGATCTACTCCACGAGAGAGACCGCGGCACCTCTACGGAGAAGATCACCTTGGATTCAAGACCCCTCATGGGAAGATCCCTTTGTAGATTCAAGAGCTCCTCACGGAGAAGAACCGGTTACCTCTTGTATCGTCCGTTGTTGACTATGGATCTTGTATCTTACCTTTGTGTTCATCGATCTAGCGCATGTGTGATCTATTCTTGTTGGTTGAGTGATTTCTCTCGTGTTCCCCTCTTGTTTCCCTCGTGTTTCCCCTCGTGTTCATAGCGTTCTTCATAGGGATCCGCTGCTTTCGTGAAAGATCGGCCATCTAGGGTTCCACCCTACATCATCTTGGTATCTAAAGCTTAGGTTGATCACATTTCGGAGCCTCCCGTTGTGTTTTCTAGCCTAATTTTGTTGTGTTCTTCCTAAATTCGAAAATCCCCACCAAAAATAGCCCCAATTTTTTTTGTGATTTGTTGGTTTGATGATGTTTTGTTGATTTTGATCCATGGATTTTCTTGGTTTCGAGTGGATCTAGCATTTCCCAAGTTTCCCCACTTTCCATCCACGAAATCTCTCCAATTTTGACCTTGAAATCATCAATTTTCGCCCCCAAATCGAGTTCCTCAAGTTCATCCTCGGATTTGGAGCCCAGATATCCGGCCGCCCCGGAAATCCGGCCATTAGCCCGGACATCCGGCTCCTGTAGCGCATTTCGCGCGCGGTTCTGGACATCAGGTCCCGGATATCCGGCCCGAGCCCCAGATATCCGACCCCTATACATTTCAGCTTCCCTGTTTTACCGTTTTGTCCATAACTAATTCATCTGGAGTCCGATTTTCGCGTTCTTTAGCTCGTTGAAAAGCTCTTGACACCCCCCTTCCAACAAAATTACTACCAAACCCATTTGCCTCCATAAAATTTTTGCAACTTTGGCATCTTTGCCTAGGGCTTCCACCACGTCCTCCGCTACTCCACCAGTGACTTCCGCAACCTAACCAATTTTGTTCGCCATTGCATATGTGGTTGCTTGAGTAGTTATGCGAATCTCCTAAGGTGTTTCAGCTACTTAGGGATGGTTGCTTCTTCATCAACCACCACCACCACCATAACTTCCCCATCGGCTTGCCCACCATACACCTCCGCCAACCCATATAACCCAATTTTTTTTGTGTTGTGAGTTGTGTCTCCTAAGGTGTTTCGGCTACTTAGGGACCATGCTTCCAACTCCGACACCATGTATAGTCCACCACATTGCGTACTCCGAACCCCATCATTGTATTTCCGCAATCACATTGAGCTTCCGCGAAACCATCACCTCCTTCCACTACCACCGTTTGACTTTTGTCCATGAGATTTTGAGTTGTGGTTTTTCCGTTTGCTAAGGTGTTTCGTCTACTTAGGGACGAATCCCCATCATCTTGGTATCTCCATCAAGATCACCACCACTCAACATCGCCAAGGACGGTAACCTCAACGACACCATTGTATATTCCCCTTGCAATTGCATTGATAACCCCTAGCCCATTTTTGCGTCACTTGCCTATCAAGAC
>JAAAWM010007955.1:0-11060 GCA_036873465.1 Thinopyrum obtusiflorum
TGGTCAAATCGTTATCCAACTGAATAGTTTCCAAAGGCACTGTGTCTCTCAACGGTATGTCAGCCATCTCCGCGTGACACTTCTTCAATTGGGAAACGTGGAACACATCATGTACTCCTGACAATCCTTCAGGCAATTCCAACTTGTAGGCCACTTCTCCCATGGGGGGGGGGGGGGGGGGGGGGGGGGGGGGGGGGGGGGGGGGGGGGGGGGGGGGGGGGGGGGGGGGGGGGGGGGGGGGGGGGGGGGGGGGGGGGGGGGGGGGGGGGGGGGGGGGGGGGGGGGGGGGGGGGGGGGGGGGGGGGGGGGGGGGGGGGGGCCTATCGCGAATCAATTTCACCTTCTGTTCAAACTCCTTAATCAAGTCAGGTCCAAACAACTGGCGGTCTCCAACTTCGTCCCATGACAACGGTGTCCTGCACCTCCTTCCGTACAAAGCTTCGAAAGGGGCCATCTTTAAACTGGTTTGATAACTGTTGTTGTAAGAGAACTCTGCATACGGAAAATTATCGTCCCAACTAGATCCATAATCTAGTGCACAAGATCTCAGCATATCCTCGAAAATCTAATTGACTCTCTCGGTCTGTCCATCTGTCTGTGGATGAAAAGCTGTACTGAATTCTAGCCTGGTTCCCGAAGTTTCGTGCAACTGCTACCAGAACTTTGAGGTAAACTGGGTTCCTCTATCTGATACGATACTCCTTGGAACTCCATGCAAACATACGATCCTGATCATGTATATCTTTGCCAACTTAGCACTAGTGTAAGTGGTCTTTACCGGGATGAAATGAGCTACTTTCGTCAATCGATCAACTACAACCCAAATCGAGTCATAGCCTGAATGAGTATCCATGCCTAGCTTATCCCACTTCCATTCGGGTATCGACAATGGTTGTAACAATCCTGCTGGCTTCTGATGCTCTGCCTTTACTCTCTGACATACATCACAAACTTCTACGGGGGGGGGGGGGGGGGGGGGGGGGGGGGGGGGGGCAAACTGCTACGTACTCCGCAATATCCTTCTTCATTCCGGTCCACCAGAAAATATCCTTCAAATCCAAATACATCTTGGTATTTCCTAGGTGAATCGAATACGGTGAGTCGTGTGCCTCTTGCAAAATCAACTTCCTGATCTCCGGGTTCTTGGGCACATAAACGAGGTCTTCAAACCATAGGGTGTCATGCTCATCCTCACGAAATCCATTAGCTTTTCCTTTGCTCAGTTTCTCCATTATAGCGGCAATCTCTTTGTCAGCTTTCTGAGCTTCTCTGATTCTATCCATCAAAGTTGACTGAATCTCCAATGCTGCTACATAGCCTCGGAACTATTTCCAAACATAGTTCACGAAGATTTTCGGCTAACTCCCTTGGTATTTCTCCCGTCATTAACGTATTGACATGGCTCTTGCGGCTTAATGCGTCTGCTACTACATTAGCCTTTCCAGGATGATAATGCAATTTCATATCATAATCCTTGATAAGCTCCAACGGGGGGGGGGGGGGGGGGGGGGGGGGGGGGGGGGGGGGGGGGGGGGGGGGGGGGGGGGGGGGGGGGGGGGGGGGGGGGGGGGGGGGGGGGGGGGGGGGGGGGGGGGGGGGGGGGGGGGGGGGGGGGGGGGGGGGGGGGGGGGGGGGGGGGGGGGGGGGGGGGGGGGGGGGGGGGGGGGGGGGGGGGGGGGGGGGGGGGGGGGGGGGGGGGGGGGGGGGGGGGGGGGGGGGGGGGGGGGGGGGGGGGGGGGGGGGGGGGGGGGGGGGGGGGGGGGGGGGGGGGGGGGGGGGGGGGGGGGGGGGGGGGGGGGGGGGGGGGGGGGGGGGGGGGGGGGGGGGGGGGGGGGGGGGGGGGGGGGGGGGGGGGGGGGGGGGGGGGGGGGGGGGGGGGGGGGGGGGGGGGGGGGGGGGGGGGGGGGGGGGGGGGGGGGGGGGGGGGGGGGGGGGGGGGGGGGGGGGGGGGGGGGGGGGGGGGGGGGGGGGGGGGGGGGGGGGGGGGGGGGGGGGGGGGGGGGGGGGGGGGGGGGGGGGGGGGGGGGGGGGGGGGGGGGGGGGGGGGGGGGGGGGGGGGGGGGGGGGGGGGGGGGGGGGGGGGGGGGGGGGGGGGGGGGGGGGGGGGGGGGGGGGGGGGGGGGGGGGGGGGGGGGGGGGGGGGGGGGGGGGGGGGGGGGGGGGGGGGGGGGGGGGGGGGGGGGGGGGGGGGGGGGGGGGGGGGGGGGGGGGGGGGGGGGGGGGGGGGGGGGGGGGGGGGGGGGGGGGGGGGGGGGGGGGGGGGGGGGGGGGGGGGGGGGGGGGGGGGGGGGGGGGGGGGGGGGGGGGGGGGGGGGGGGGGGGGGGGGGGGGGGGGGGGGGGGGGGGGGGGGGGGGGGGGGGGGGGGGGGGGGGGGGGGGGGGGGGGGGGGGGGGGGGGGGGGGGGGGGGGGGGGGGGGGGGGGGGGGGGGGGGGGGGGGGGGGGGGGGGGGGGGGGGGGGGGGGGGGGGGGGGGGGGGGGGGGGGGGGGGGGGGGGGGGGGGGGGGGGGGGGGGGGGGGGGGGGGGGGGGGGGGGGGGGGGGGGGGGGGGGGGGGGGGGGGGGGGGGGGGGGGGGGGGGGGGGGGGGGGGGGGGGGGGGGGGGGGGGGGGGGGGGGGGGGGGGGGGGGGGGGGGGGGGGGGGGGGGGGGGGGGGGGGGGGGGGGGGGGGGGGGGGGGGGGGGGGGGGGGGGGGGGGGGGGGGGGGGGGGGGGGGGGGGGGGGGGGGGGGGGGGGGGGGGGGGGGGGGGGGGGGGGGGGGGGAGGCATGGATTTTATCACGGGATTACCCAGGACACGTTCAGGCTATGACTCAATTTGGGTTGTAGTTGATCGATTGATGAAAGTAGCTCATTTCTTCCCGGTAAAGACCACTTACACCAGTGCTAAGTTGGCAAAGATATACATGACCAGGATCGTATGTCTGCATGGAGTTCCAAGGAGTATCGTATCAGATAGAGGAACCCAGTTTACCTCAAAGTTCTGGAAACAGTTGCACGAAACTTTGGGAACCAGGCTAGAGTTCAGTACAACTTTTCATCCACAGACAGATGGACAGACCGAGAGAGTCAATCAGATTTTGGAGGATATGCTGAGAGCTTGTGCGCTAGATTATGGATCTAGTTGGGACGATAATTTTCCATATGCAGAGTTCTCTTACAACAACAGTTACCAAACCAGTTTAAAGATGGCCCCTTTCGAAGCTTTGTACGGAAGGAGGTGTAGGACACCGTTGTCATGGGACGAAGTTGGAGACCGCCAGTTGTTTGGACCTGACCTGATTAAAGAGGCTGAACAGAAGGTGAAGCTGGTTCGTGATAGACTCAAGGTAGCCCAATCCAGACAGAAGAGTTATGCAGATTCTAAACGCAAGGAGACCGTTTACGAAGTCGGAGATAGAGCTTATCTTCGAGTATCTCCAATTCGGGGAACAAAGCTTTTGGAGTTAAAGGGAAGTTAGTACCACGATTTCTAGGACCATATCGAGTTTTGGAATGTATGGGAGAAGTGGCCTACAAGTTGGAATTGCCCGAAGGATTGTCAGGAGTTCATAATGTGTTCCATGTTTCTCAGTTAAAGAAGTGCCACGTGGAGATGGCTGATATACCATTGAGAGACACAGTGCCCTTAGAAACCATTCAGTTGGATAACGATTTGACCTACGAGGAGAATCCAGTTAAGATCCTCGAGTTTGCCAGCCGAGTTGGGGGGGGGGGGGGGGGGGGGGGGGGGGGGGGGGGGGGGGGGGGGGGGGGGGGGGGGGGGGGGGGGGGGGGGGGGGGGGGGGGGGGGGGGGGGGGGGGGGGGGGGGGGGGGGGGGGGGGGGGGGGGGGGGGGGGGGGGGGGGGGGGGGGGGGGGGGGGGGGGGGGGGGGGGGGGGGGGGGGGGGGGGGGGGGGGGGGGGGGGGGGGGGGGGGGGGGGGGGGGGGGGGGGGGGGGGGGGGGGGGGGGGGGGGGGGGGGGGGGGGGGGGGGGGGGGGGGGGGGGGGGGGGGGGGGGGGGGGGGGGGGGGGGGGGGGGGGGGGGGGGGGGGGGGGGGGGGGGGGGGGGGGGGGGGGGGGGGGGGGGGGGGGGGGGGGGGGGGGGGGGGGGGGGGGGGGGGGGGGGGGGGGGGGGGGGGGGGGGGGGGGGGGGGGGGGGGGGGGGGGGGGGGGGGGGGGGGGGGGGGGGGGGGGGGGGGGGGGGGGGGGGGGGGGGGGGGGGGGGGGGGGGGGGGGGGGGGGGGGGGGGGGGGGGGGGGGGGGGGGGGGGGGGGGGGGGGGGGGGGGGGGGGGGGGGGGGGGGGGGGGGGGGGGGGGGGGGGGGGGGGGGGGGGGGGGGGGGGGGGGGGGGGGGGGGGGGGGGGGGGGGGGGGGGGGGGGGGGGGGGGGGGGGGGGGGGGGGGGGGGGGGGGGGGGGGGGGGGGGGGGGGGGGGGGGGGGGGGGGGGGGGGGGGGGGGGGGGGGGGGGGGGGGGGGGGGGGGGGGGGGGGGGGGGGGGGGGGGGGGGGGGGGGGGGGGGGGGGGGGGGGGGGGGGGGGGGGGGGGGGGGGGGGGGGGGGGGGGGGGGGGGGGGGGGGGGGGGGGGGGGGGGGGGGGGGGGGGGGGGGGGGGGGGGGGGGGGGGGGGGGGGGGGGGGGGGGGGGGGGGGGGGGGGGGGGGGGGGGGGGGGGGGGGGGGGGGGGGGGGGGGGGGGGGGGGGGGGGGGGGGGGGGGGGGGGGGGGGGGGGGGGGGGGGGGGGGGGGGGGGGGGGGGGGGGGGGGGGGGGGGGGGGGGGGGGGGGGGGGGGGGGGGGGGGGGGGGGGGGGGGGGGGGGGGGGGGGGGGGGGGGGGGGGGGGGGGGGGGGGGGGGGGGGGGGGGGGGGGGGGGGGGGGGGGGGGGGGGGGGGGGGGGGGGGGGGGGGGGGGGGGGGGGGGGGGGGGGGGGGGGGGGGGGGGGGGGGGGGGGGGGGGGGGGGGGGGGGGGGGGGGGGGGGGGGGGGGGGGGGGGGGGGGGGGGGGGGGGGGGGGGGGGGGGGGGGGGGGGGGGGGGGGGGGGGGGGGGGGGGGGGGGGGGGGGGGGGGGGGGGGGGGGGGGGGGGGGGGGGGGGGGGGGGGGGGGGGGGGGGGGGGGGGGGGGGGGGGGGGGGGGGGGGGGGGGGGGGGGGGGGGGGGGGGGGGGGGGGGGGGGGGGGGGGGGGGGGGGGGGGGGGGGGGGGGGGGGGGGGGGGGGGGGGGGGGGGGGGGGGGGGGGGGGGGGGGGGGGGGGGGGGGGGGGGGGGGGGGGGGGGGGGGGGGGGGGGGGGGGGGGGGGGGGGGGGGGGGGGGGGGGGGGGGGGGGGGGGGGGGGGGGGGGGGGGGGGGGGGGGGGGGGGGGGGGGGGGGGGGGGGGGGGGGGGGGGGGGGGGGGGGGGGGGGGGGGGGGGGGGGGGGGGGGGGGGGGGGGGGGGGGGGGGGGGGGGGGGGGGGGGGGGGGGGGGGGGGGGGGGGGGGGGGGGGGGGGGGGGGGGGGGGGGGGGGGGGGGGGGGGGGGGGGGGGGGGGGGGGGGGGGGGGGGGGGGGGGGGGGGGGGGGGGGGGGGGGGGGGGGGGGGGGGGGGGGGGGGGGGGGGGGGGGGGGGGGGGGGGGGGGGGGGGGGGGGGGGGGGGGGGGGGGGGGGGGGGGGGGGGGGGGGGGGGGGGGGGGGGGGGGGGGGGGGGGGGGGGGGGGGGGGGGGGGGGGGGGGGGGGGGGGGGGGGGGGGGGGGGGGGGGGGGGGGGGGGGGGGGGGGGGGGGGGGGGGGGGGGGGGGGGGGGGGGGGGGGGGGGGGGGGGGGGGGGGGGGGGGGGGGGGGGGGGGGGGGGGGGGGGGGGGGGGGGGGGGGGGGGGGGGGGGGGGGGGGGGGGGGGGGGGGGGGGGGGGGGGGGGGGGGGGGGGGGGGGGGGGGGGGGGGGGGGGGGGGGGGGGGGGGGGGGGGGGGGGGGGGGGGGGGGGGGGGGGGGGGGGGGGGGGGGGGGGGGGGGGGGGGGGGGGGGGGGGGGGGGGGGGGGGGGGGGGGGGGGGGGGGGGGGGGGGGGGGGGGGGGGGGGGGGGGGGGGGGGGGGGGGGGGGGGGGGGGGGGGGGGGGGGGGGGGGGGGGGGGGGGGGGGGGGGGGGGGGGGGGGGGGGGGGGGGGGGGGGGGGGGGGGGGGGGGGGGGGGGGGGGGGGGGGGGGGGGGGGGGGGGGGGGGGGGGGGGGGGGGGGGGGGGGGGGGGGGGGGGGGGGGGGGGGGGGGGGGGGGGGGGGGGGGGGGGGGGGGGGGGGGGGGGGGGGGGGGGGGGGGGGGGGGGGGGGGGGGGGGGGGGGGGGGGGGGGGGGGGGGCCCCCACAACCATCGTCCCCACCCAAGCCCCTTCCTTCACACCGGCGAACTCCGGCGAGCTCTCAAAAATTGACTGACCCAATTTTGAAATTTAGTCTACTATCGTTTAACTAGTGTGGAATATAAAAGGGGAAAACCATAAGCATTGCGAGTATAGTGTTGAGCGTGCCATGGCGGATCTGAAGGTGCAAACCGTACAAAGGCAACTTCACAACCAATGTTTGCTTTCAACTAACAAGTAAGTGATGGACAAGAAATCAGAGTAAAGCAGTGGCGATCTATTTTCTTGCTGCGATAAATAAGTTGAGCAGATACGAAAGAGTACCGCCTCTGGTGCGGCGCCGTGTATGCATCTGCTGAGAATTTGACGGTGCTGCGGTAGCGATGGCTGTCGGTGGCGTGGAAGCAGATCTAGGAGGGTAGACGGTGGCGGCAGGGGGCGGTGGACGAGGCGGTCGTAGGAGCGGCGCCGGTAAGGTGGACGACGGCAGGGATGAAGCGAGAGGACGGGATGCAAGGATCCCGGTCCGAAGCCGTGGATGAGAAAGGTCGATCTCTTGTAATGGACGACGGCGTCAGGGTATCAGCTCTGGCATGGTGGAGGAGGACGGCGGTGGATGGGGTGGCGGACGGAGGAGGCTGGGGTGGAGAGGGTGTTTTGGCGCCTACGGAGTACGAATGAGGAAATGGAGGGAGAGAGGAAGGGGGAACCATGTCTTCAGGGCGCGCTTGTCTCAAATGCGAGGAAATTTACAAACTTAGCCCCCGTTTAAAATTTCCTACATCACAACAATATTAGTCGGTTGGGGATAGGACGGTAATCTCGCATACACCGAATATTTGCCGACGAGAGTTTGTTTTTGGCACCCACCGTGTATGAATTCGGGAGGGAGTCAATTTTGTCCAAGGAGACACTGTGTTTTGGCACCCACTGTGTATGAATCCGGGTGAGAGGCGGTTATGTCATGTTTGAGTGAAATTACAAACCTACCCCTATCGAAACCTATAGAAATCGAGCCGATAGGCTTTGCGTGTCAGGAATAGGCAGTAATTTCCATCTCGCAGATTTTGGTTTTGGGCGGTTACTGCGACTTTCCCCGCTTCGTTCAAATTTTTGCAGAGCAAGAGTGCATGTTTACCGTGCCAACTCAATTCGAATCCAGTTTGTATTCTATTTTTGTTCGGGCAGGATCCATTTTTGATTGGAATAAAATTCTATATACATCATTTTTTTATATATACTTTCAAAAGCACAACACCCTTTATACATAAATATTGTTTACAAATGGCATGATCTCAGATTCATAAGGCTGTATCCATCTTAATTTGGATTTTCAAATATTTGAAATCACTTTATGTTGAAATCCAATGTATGCATTCCTCGCTAACTGTCTCCAATTAATGTGTGTTTCATGCGGTTCTTTTTTAATTCTCAAACATGTATAATGTGTTTCACACACGCAACATATAGTGTAATCCCATTTAGACATTAATTGCATATAAACCATGCATTGTCTCTAATTAAAGAATCTATGGGGGGGGGGGGGGGGGGGGGGGGGGGGGGGGGGGGGGGGGGGGGGGGGGGGGGGGGGGGGGGGGGGGGGGGGGGGGGGGGGGGGGGGGGGGGGGGGGGGGGGGGGGGGGGGGGGGGGGGGGGGGGGGGGGGGGGGGGGGGGGGGGGGGGGGGGGGGGGGGGGGGGGGGGGGGGGGGGGGGGGGGTATCTCTCTAGACCTATACGCGTTCATCGTCTCTCGGGTATCTCTCGTGCTACATGTATGTCGACAATGATCTTTTATCTTCGTAACACACTGACGGTACTCTCTCCCTAGACCTTCATCACTCTATATCTCTCTAAGTATATCTCGCTCCCTGCTATGTGTCTCTAACTATGATTCTCCATGTGAAATCTCCTTCTCTCACACAAACACAAACTTTGTCTCCCGGGGTCTCATTTCTCTCTACTATTCCCCTGTGTGCCACTCGCACACCCCCTCTCACATAGAGATGTCTTTCGCTCCTTAGGCATGAAAAGCTATGACTCTTCCTCTTAAATATCTCTTTCTCACACACAAACAGAAACTCTATCTTCCCAGGGTCTCATATCTCTCCACCATTCTCTTGTATGTCGCTCACACACTCTCTCTCTCCCTAGAGATATCTTGTGTTCCCTCATATGTCTCTCTAGCTCACTCTCGTTGTGAAATATCTTTCTCTCTCACAGACACAAAACTCAGTCTCTCGGGATCTCATCTCTCTGATATTTGTTTGTATGTGACTCACATGCACCCTCTCTCTATCTCTCGGGGGGGGGGGGGGGGGGGGGGGGGGGGGGGGGGGGGGGGGGGGGGGGGGGGGGGGGGGGGGGGGGGGGGGGGGGGGGGGGGGGGGGGGGGGGGGGGGGGGGGGGGGTAAGTGTGAGTACGTGTTTTACCCATCCAGGCGGAAGTTATGTGCACACAAGAAGAGAACGATTTGATGTGGCGTTAGGGTTGAGGGTAATTAACTATGTATGGAGACATAGGAGACCTTGAACGTGCATGTGCGAGAGGTATACATGCATACGTGGGATGTGTGTGTGTGCGCGCGCATGATCGAGATAAAAGAAAGAAGACATAAGTCATAAGATCAACAACATGGGAGAGACGGATTGGTATGACAATATGCATGCATGTGAGAGTGCAGGGAAGAAGGCCCAATAATTGAGCATGTGTTTTTGTCTTTAAGAGATAGTAACGTGGGCTGGAGCATGCATCTATGGCGAGCAGAGGGAGCGAGACACAACGATTGTGCAAAAGAGATCAACCTATAGATGCATGTATGGAGAGACATATATAGTGTGGGTGATAGGAAGCAAGAGTGCGTGCGAGAAAGAAATGTTGACGGAGAAAGTACAGATAGATATAGAGATAGAGATGCTAGCTAGAGGGACATTGGCTAGTTTGAGTGTTGGAGATGACCGCCGGGTGGTTCAGAGGGTGAAGTTATGTGTGTGTGAGATAAAGATAAAAAGAGGGCACATGACTGCATGTAGAGAGAAACATATATAGTGTGCGTGATAGGAAGCAAGAGTGAGGGCGAGAAAGAAGGTTGATGGAGAAATAGATAAATAGAAAGATAAAGATGCTAGCTAGTGTTAGTGATAGGAGTCGAGTGGATCAGAAGGCTGAGTTATGTGTGTGGGTGTGAGAGAGATAGAGAGAGGGTGCATGTGAGTCACATACAAACAAATATCAGAGAGAAATGAGATTCCGAGAGACGGAGTTTTGTGTCTGCGAGAGAGAAAGATATTTCACAACGAGAGTGATACCTAGAGAGACATATGAGGGAACGCAAGATATCTCTAGGGAGAGAGAGTGTGTGAGCGACATACAAGAGAATGGTGGGGAGATATGAGACCCTGGGAGACAGAGTTTGTGTTTGTGTGTGAGAAAGAGATATTCAAGAGGAAGAGTTGTAGCTTCTCATACCTAAGGAGCGAAAGACATCTCTCTGTGAGAGGGGGTGTGCGAGTGGCACACAGGGGAATAGTAGAGAGAAATGAGACCCCGGGAGACAAACTTTGTGTTTGTGTGAGAGAAAGATATTTCACATGGATAATCATAGTTAGCGACACATAGCAGGGAGCGAGATATACTTAGAGAGAGATAGAGTGATGAAGGTCGAGGGAGAGAGTACCATCCGTGTGTTACGAAGATAAAAGAACATTGTCAACATACAGGTAGCACGAGAGATACCCGAGAGACGATGAACGCGTATAGGTCTAGAGAGATACTCCTATATGAGCATGAGTGATAGCGATATGAGACGAATATCTGGATTAAAGGGGATTCAAATATTTAAACTGGAGATCACGACATCGATAATATCATAACGCAAATTGGTGTATCAAACATGCATATTGATTTGAATTTGGGGACACTTGTAATGTTATATAGTTTATCAATATTAGTGATCCATGGATTCTTTAATTAGAGACAATGCATGGTTTATATGCAATTAATGTCTAAACGGGATTATACTATATGTTGCGTTTGTGAAACACATTATACATGTTTGAGAAGAAAAAAACCGCATGAAACACACATTAATTGGATACAGTTAGCGAGGAATGCATACATTGCATTTCAACATAAAGTGGTTTCAAATATTTGAAAATCCAAATTAAGATGGATACAGCCTTATGAATCTGAGATCATGCCATTTGTAAACCGGGGGGGGGGGGGGGGGGGGGGGGGGGGGGGGGGGGGGGGGGGGGGGGGGGGGGGGGGGGGGGGGGGGGGGGAACCTTATGAATCTGAGATCATGCCATTTGTAAACCATATTTATGTATAAAGGGTGTTGTGCTTTTGAACGTATATATAAAAAATGATGTATATAGAATTTTATTCCAATTGAAAATGGATCCCGCCCGAAAAAAATAGAATACAAACGGGATTCGAATTGAGTTGGCACGGTAAACGTGCACTCTGCAAAATTAGAACGAAGAGGGGAAAGTCGCAGTAACCGCCCGAAACCAAAATCTGTGAGATGGAAATTACTACTGCCTATCCCTGCCACGCAAAGCCTATCTGCTCAATTTCTATAGGTTTCAATAGGGGTAGGTTTGTAATCTCACTCAAACGTGACATAACCGCCTCTCACCCGGATTCATACACGGTGGCACCAAAACACAGTGTGTCCTCGGCCGAAATCGATTCCCTCCCCGATTCATCCATAGATTCTTTAATTAGAAACAATGCATGGTTTATATGCAATTAATGTC
>JAAAWM010007956.1:0-11077 GCA_036873465.1 Thinopyrum obtusiflorum
ATATTCAGGTCATCCGCCTCATAGCGAGTGACATGTACAACCACACAATCCTTGTCTACATCAGGGCTCTAATTGAAACAGAAACAAATTCTGAATTACTGTCCAGTATAAGAGACACAAGTTATTTACACCACTATGTATAGCATGGCATCGAAGCTAATAGAATTTTGCATTATTCATCACCACATACTTAGATGAAAAACCACAATCGAGATCGGCAAAGAAGAAAATCAGGGGGGGGGGGGGGGGGGGGGGGGGGGGGGGGGGGACTGCTCCTGCAGTGCCACGGGGGCTGTAACCTCAAACGAGGCGTTGACCATCTCAGTAGTGGCCGTGAGCGTATCTGGGGTCGGCTCGGTGGCCGGCTCCATCTTCTTGGAGCTCTCTGTCTCGTGGGGATCAGCCTCCCGCATCTGCTCCAATATCGGCAGATCTTAGCCTGGTTCTCCTTGGTCCATCATGAAACTGACGAATACTAGGAGACCACTGAAAGGAAAACACGGGGGGGGGGGGGGGGGGGGGGGGGGGGGGGGGGGGGGGGGGGGGGGGGGGGGGGGGGGGGGGGGGGGGGGGGGGGGGGGGGGGGGGGGGGGGGGGGGGGGGGGGGGGGGGGGGGGGGGGGGGGGGGGGGGGGGGGGGGGGGGGGGGGGGGGGGGGGGGGGGGGGGGGGGGGGGGGGGGGGGGGGGGGGGGGGGGGGGGGGGGGGGGGGGGGGGGGGGGGGGGGGGGGGGGGGGGGGGGGGGGGGGGGGGGGGGGGGGGGGGGGGGGGGGGGGGGGGGGGGGGGGGGGGGGGGGGGGGGGGGGGGGGGGGGGGGGGGGGGGGGGGGGGGGGGGGGGGGGGGGGGGGGGGGGGGGGGGGGGGGGGGGGGGGGGGGGGGGGGGGGGGGGGGGGGGGGGGGGGGGGGGGGGGGGGGGGGGGGGGGGGGGGGGGGGGGGGGGGGGGGGGGGGGGGGGGGGGGGGGGGGGGGGGGGGGGGGGGGGGGGGGGGGGGGGGGGGGGGGGGGGGGGGGGGGGGGGGGGGGGGGGGGGGGGGGGGGGGGGGGGGGGGGGGGGGGGGGGGGGGGGGGGGGGGGGGGGGGGGGGGGGGGGGGGGGGGGGGGGGGGGGGGGGGGGGGGGGGGGGGGGGGGGGGGGGGGGGGGGGGGGGGGGGGGGGGGGGGGGGGGGGGGGGGGGGGGGGGGGGGGGGGGGGGGGGGGGGGGGGGGGGGGGGGGGGGGGGGGGGGGGGGGGGGGGGGGGGGGGGGGGGGGGGGGGGGGGGGGGGGGGGGGGGGGGGGGGGGGGGGGGGGGGGGGGGGGGGGGGGGGGGGGGGGGGGGGGGGGGGGGGGGGGGGGGGGGGGGGGGGGGGGGGGGGGGGGGGGGGGGGGGGGGGGGGGGGGGGGGGGGGGGGGGGGGGGGGGGGGGGGGGGGGGGGGGGGGGGGGGGGGGGGGGGGGGGGGGGGGGGGGGGGGGGGGGGGGGGGGGGGGGGGGGGGGGGGGGGGGGGGGGGGGGGGGGGGGGGGGGGGGGGGGGGGGGGGGGGGGGGGGGGGGGGGGGGGGGGGGGGGGGGGGGGGGGGGGGGGGGGGGGGGGGGGGGGGGGGGGGGGGGGGGGGGGGGGGGGGGGGGGGGGGGGGGGGGGGGGGGGGGGGGGGGGGGGGGGGGGGGGGGGGGGGGGGGGGGGGGGGGGGGGGGGGGGGGGGGGGGGGGGGGGGGGGGGGGGGGGGGGGGGGGGGGGGGGGGGGGGGGGGGGGGGGGGGGGGGGGGGGGGGGGGGGGGGGGGGGGGGGGGGGGGGGGGGGGGGGGGGGGGGGGGGGGGGGGGGGGGGGGGGGGGGGGGGGGGGGGGGGGGGGGGGGGGGGGGGGGGGGGGGGGGGGGGGGGGGGGGGGGGGGGGGGGGGGGGGGGGGGGGGGGGGGGGGGGGGGGGGGGGGGGGGGGGGGGGGGGGGGGGGGGGGGGGGGGGGGGGGGGGGGGGGGGGGGGGGGGGGGGGGGGGGGGGGGGGGGGGGGGGGGGGGGGGGGGGGGGGGGGGGGGGGGGGGGGGGGGGGGGGGGGGGGGGGGGGGGGGGGGGGGGGGGGGGGGGGGGGGGGGGGGGGGGGGGGGGGGGGGGGGGGGGGGGGGGGGGGGGGGGGGGGGGGGGGGGGGGGGGGGGGGGGGGGGGGGGGGGGGGGGGGGGGGGGGGGGGGGGGGGGGGGGGGGGGGGGGGGGGGGGGGGGGGGGGGGGGGGGGGGGGGGGGGGGGGGGGGGGGGGGGGGGGGGGGGGGGGGGGGGGGGGGGGGGGGGGGGGGGGGGGGGGGGGGGGGGGGGGGGGGGGGGGGGGGGGGGGGGGGGGGGGGGGGGGGGGGGGGGGGGGGGGGGGGGGGGGGGGGGGGGGGGGGGGGGGGGGGGGGGGGGGGGGGGGGGGGGGGGGGGGGGGGGGGGGGGGGGGGGGGGGGGGGGGGGGGGGGGGGGGGGGGGGGGGGGGGGGGGGGGGGGGGGGGGGGGGGGGGGGGGGGGGGGGGGGGGGGGGGGGGGGGGGGGGGGGGGGGGGGGGGGGGGGGGGGGGGGGGGGGGGGGGGGGGGGGGGGGGGGGGGGGGGGGGGGGGGGGGGGGGGGGGGGGGGGGGGGGGGGGGGGGGGGGGGGGGGGGGGGGGGGGGGGGGGGGGGGGGGGGGGGGGGGGGGGGGGGGGGGGGGGGGGGGGGGGGGGGGGGGGGGGGGGGGGGGGGGGGGGGGGGGGGGGGGGGGGGGGGGGGGGGGGGGGGGGGGGGGGGGGGGGGGGGGGGGGGGGGGGGGGGGGGGGGGGGGGGGGGGGGGGGGGGGGGGGGGGGGGGGGGGGGGGGGGGGGGGGGGGGGGGGGGGGGGGGGGGGGGGGGGGGGGGGGGGGGGGGGGGGGGGGGGGGGGGGGGGGGGGGGGGGGGGGGGGGGGGGGGGGGGGGGGGGGGGGGGGGGGGGGGGGGGGGGGGGGGGGGGGGGGGGGGGGGGGGGGGGGGGGGGGGGGGGGGGGGGGGGGGGGGGGGGGGGGGGGGGGGGGGGGGGGGGGGGGGGGGGGGGGGGGGGGGGGGGGGGGGGGGGGGGGGGGGGGGGGGGGGGGGGGGGGGGGGGGGGGGGGGGGGGGGGGGGGGGGGGGGGGGGGGGGGGGGGGGGGGGGGGGGGGGGGGGGGGGGGGGGGGGGGGGGGGGGGGGGGGGGGGGGGGGGGGGGGGGGGGGGGGGGGGGGGGGGGGGGGGGGGGGGGGGGGGGGGGGGGGGGGGGGGGGGGGGGGGGGGGGGGGGGGGGGGGGGGGGGGGGGGGGGGGGGGGGGGGGGGGGGGGGGGGGGGGGGGGGGGGGGGGGGGGGGGGGGGGGGGGGGGGGGGGGGGGGGGGGGGGGGGGGGGGGGGGGGGGGGGGGGGGGGGGGGGGGGGGGGGGGGGGGGGGGGGGGGGGGGGGGGGGGGGGGGGGGGGGGGGGGGGGGGGGGGGGGGGGGGGGGGGGGGGGGGGGGGGGGGGGGGGGGGGGGGTGTTTAATAGTAGTTTGGATTGTGTCTAATTATCCGAACCTTGCCTGTTATTGACCCCTCTAGGGCTAGTACTCTGTTTGAATCTGTCTATGGGAACTGCTGCTACTTTTGTGTGCCCGTGAATCATGTGAGAACCATCGTAATTGTTGCCGAAACAAATGCGTCCTCACTAGTTTTTTCATGAATATGGCATGGTAAGACATAAGTTGTCACGGTTTATCATATGAGTACTGTGTGTTTTGATGAAATAGAGCACTCGTTCGAGAACTGTGCGCCGACGTATACATAAGTACTTGTAAACACTGTTGGTGCTACCCCACTTGTAAGCAGTTGTGCAAAACAAGGCACATTGGCTCATCTCGCTTCAACACTAGGCTATCGACCAACTAACAATCAACAATCTGCTGTCTGACATATAAGCAACTATGTATCTTGTTATAGTGGTTCATGCAGTTAACTAAAGCCACAATGTAAATTTGAAACGTTCACACGCTAGTCCAACGCTCATGTGTAACACTCACATTAAACTCGTCTTCATAAAAAACTTGAAAAGCATAAGTTAAACAATTTTGTACATCTCAATGATTCACAGAACATAACAAACATATACTAGTTCACATCAAAAGACTAAGTTGGGGGGGGGGGGGGGGGGGGGGGGGGGGGGGGGGGGGGGGGGGGGGGGGGGGGGGGGGGGGGGGGGGGGGGGGGGGGGGGGGGGGGGGGGGGGGGGGGGGGGGGGGGGGGGGGGGGGGGGGGGGGGGGGGGGGGGGGGGGGGGGGGGGGGGGGGGGGGGGGGGGGGGGGGGGGGGGGGGGGGGGGGGGGGGGGGGGGGGGGGGGGGGGGGGGGGGGGGGGGTGAAATGCTTGTGCATTCCACTAAATTTAAGCACTGCTATTTGCAGAAATAAGTAGACCACAATGCCTCTTGTCCGCGCACCTGTCCAAAAAACCACCGTGCAGTCGTGCCAGCTAGTCCTCGGTCCATGGATGAACATGTAGAAAGTGCATTCTGGACTAGGATGCAGTTGTTTTCGCTCATCCCTGCACTGCAATCAGGAAGTAAAACGTACGAATTAGCTTCTTTTAGATTGCGTTGGTCATTCTACCTTAGTTACTACCAATGTAGGGATACCTTGAAGACAGGAGGTTAGACGACGGCAACGAGGGATAGCCATCTCATTTTGCGCAGTTGTACTAAAACTGAGGTGTGTGCTTTTGATTGCGCGGATAGAAACGATATGGAGACAGACATCTCGAAACAATATGGAGACAGACATCCCTGTTCGCGCAAATACGAAATACGGTTATTTAAATAGTGATAGATATTACTACTTTCCCCCGTTTCATCTTAGAACCAAGTCCTAGATTTATGCTACAACTTTCCCACTTTCTTCCCTGTTTGAACCAATGCTTTGAGTCAGACTGTATGAGCTAGCTTTACTTCTAATAATAGTAGAAATCTAGGTGGCTTTGGAACAGCGGACGGAAGTAAAAAAGGATCCACACGAAGGGAGCTGGGGCAGTAGAGCAAGGAAGGTTTCGAAGGAATATATACCTAAGGGTTGTCGGCATGTGGCAAAGACAGCGTCGGGAGGCTGCATCTTGGCCACAATACCGCAGGGAGGAAGAAGGGGTCGGAGGCCCTCCCGAGCCGGCGCTCTCTTGGAGAGAATGACACGGCCGCTGATCGGGACGCGTGGGCAGCCATTGGTCTCCTCCCTCGCCACCGACGATAGCATGAACGATGCACCTACACCCCTTCCCCGGTCGAGGTTGTTCGGCCGGATTTGTGACCAGCCGTGAGCTGAGAGAGAGTGTGGCCACCTATGTGTTGCTTAGATCTGGAGAGCATGAGAGAGTGAAGGAGAGTAACCCTAGTAAAGCAAGCACTAAGGCTCCTACTTTTATATATAGTGGAGTGATTTTGTTGTACTAGCGTCAAAAAATGCGCTCCTATGTGTACCTGCGAGTGGGTGTGAGAGAACTAGTGCGTGCGTGCACCGCTTCTCTTTGTGAGAGTACAATATACTATGCCCAAAGAACGTTCGCCGCAAGAGTAATAGTATAAGTGTGTGACGTGTGAGCTAAAATAAAATGTGTGCGCCATCTTTTGTTTTTTAGAAGTTCTGAGGGTAGGGTGTGAAGAGCACATATGTGCGTGACGTCTACCTGCAGATAGACGGTGGGTGCGACGTGCGAGTCTGCGAGAGGACTCGGGAGAGTCGTGACTCGTGAGGGTGCGTGTGCGTGAGAGAGAGGGGGGCACGTATCAATGCAATGCATGTGTCTGTAAATCATTATCCAACAAACGTTCGCCACAAGCCTTTTCCTGACGAATGCCATAAGAACCGTTAGATCGGTATCCGACAGTGTCAGTTTTGCCACGTCATTTAACAGAACAGCCACTCCTCCTACACACAAATCTTCCACGTGAGTGTTAGCAACTGCCGTATGCTCCCTCCGTTCCGAAATGCAGTGCATATAGCTTTATTGAAAATTCGAACCTCGTAAACTTTTAACGAGTTTTCATGTACCAAATTGCACATGTAGAATACCATGTATATATCATTTCATTCATCTTCGAGAGGTAACTATAAAGATGGGTGAGGAGTCTACAAAGAAAGACCATCGTATCACCCGCAGCAATTTCAAGCATCCTTTAGTGTCGAGGAATATCATAGGAAATCTATATGATATGATTTTTATAGGATTTTTTTCCTTTAGAGCCAATTGGTTCATAGGAATAGATTCATATACTCCACGTTTCAAAGGAAATAAACATGATATCATTTCTATAGCTTTAGAGCCACTTGGTTCATATGAATGGATTCCTATACTCCCTTAATTTCAAAGGAAAATAAACATTAGCGTATATTCAATAGAAAAGTTCCTATGATATGAACCAAATTACATCTCTTTTCTAATCCCTCCTCATAGGAATTGAGATACATGTCATCTCTAGATTCAATAGAAAGTTCCTATGATGTGAACCAAATGACACCTCTTTTCCAATCCCTACTCATAGGAATTGAGATGCTCCATGTCATCTCTTTCCCTACAACTTCCATGTATACATCTTCTATTCCTAAATAGATAGTACAACCCACTAGTAGCTTTTTTCCAAAACATGCAACTATGGCACAAGAACTATATAGTGTGCCAATAACTTTGAAAGATGGTCGTTGGATGAAGCTAACCCGACAGTGCAGAGATAGGAAAGGGGGGGGGGGGGGGGGGGGGGGGGGGGGGGGGGGGGGGGGGGGGGGGGGGGGGGGAGAAGACTCCATGGTTGAACTTAAGCATAATGCACAAACCTCAAAACACAAGCACTTCTCCTTTGTTCTACAATCTTTTGTATCATAATTGATTATTTTTTTCTAAATGAATTGCCATTATTTGTTTTTTACTTTATGATTTACAATGCACAACCCCATGAATCTTAACATTTTTATAAAACTAATTGATTTTGAATGAGATGAACTATAAGAACTAAACGAACATCTACATCATCCATATATGACTCAAAGCTTTACATGCTATAGTGTGTATTTATTCATAATTTGGTTTCGAAATCTCATGCGTACAATACATGTGTGCCTTACTAGTTTTGACTAGAGTAGCAAATTTCACGCAGCCTCGGGTATATCAAAATGCAGGGCCCATGCATCATTGCCTTTCGGTCAAACCTACGTCCACAATTTTTTGTACATACTATATCTCCACTGGTCCTCAAACCCAAAATGCTGCCTCATTCTCGTAAAACCAAGTGGCCCACACATATTTAAGGCGTCAACTCAAACCCGTTTACTACGATGTGGCCCCGCACGCCGTAGTACTCCTACAAACCCTACCGCCGCACTCATCATCGATTTTCTTGGAGGGAGAAGCCGATTTGTAGTGGAGGCACTTTAAAAAAAGGATCTGTAGTGGAGGGGGGGGGGGGGGGGGGGGGGGGGGGGGGGGGGGGGGGGGGGGGGGGGGGGGGGGGGGGGGGGGGGGGGGGGGGGGGGGGGGGGGGGGGGGGGGGGGGGGGGGGGGGGGGGGGGGGGGGGGGGGGGGGGGGGGGGGGGGGGGGGGGGGGGGGGGGGGGGGGGGGGGGGGGGGGGGGGGGGGGGGGGGGGGGGGGGGGGGGGGGGGGGGGGGGGGGGGGGGGGGGGGGGGGGGGGGGGGGGGGGGGGGGGGGGGGGGGGGGGGGGGGGGGGGGGGGGGGGGGGGGGGGGGGGGGGGGGGGGGGGGGGGGGGGGGGGGGGGGGGGGGGGGGGGGGGGGGGGGGGGGGGGGGGGGGGGGGGGGGGGGGGGGGGGGGGGGGGGGGGGGGGGGGGGGGGGGGGGGGGGGGGGGGGGGGGGGGGGGGGGGGGGGGGGGGGGGGGGGGGGGGGGGGGGGGGGGGGGGGGGGGGGGGGGGGGGGGGGGGGGGGGGGGGGGGGGGGGGGGGGGGGGGGGGGGGGGGGGGGGGGGGGGGGGGGGGGGGGGGGGGGGGGGGGGGGGGGGGGGGGGGGGGGGGGGGGGGGGGGGGGGGGGGGGGGGGGGGGGGGGGGGGGGGGGGGGGGGGGGGGGGGGGGGGGGGGGGGGGGGGGGGGGGGGGGGGGGGGGGGGGGGGGGGGGGGGGGGGGGGGGGGGGGGGGGGGGGGGGGGGGGGGGGGGGGGGGGGGGGGGGGGGGGGGGGGGGGGGGGGGGGGGGGGGGGGGGGGGGGGGGGGGGGGGGGGGGGGGGGGGGGGGGGGGGGGGGGGGGGGGGGGGGGGGGGGGGGGGGGGGGGGGGGGGGGGGGGGGGGGGGGGGGGGGGGGGGGGGGGGGGGGGGGGGGGGGGGGGGGGGGGGGGGGGGGGGGGGGGGGGGGGGGGGGGGGGGGGGGGGGGGGGGGGGGGGGGGGGGGGGGGGGGGGGGGGGGGGGGGGGGGGGGGGGGGGGGGGGGGGGGGGGGGGGGGGGGGGGGGGGGGGGGGGGGGGGGGGGGGGGGGGGGGGGGGGGGGGGGGGGGGGGGGGGGGGGGGGGGGGGGGGGGGGGGGGGGGGGGGGGGGGGGGGGGGGGGGGGGGGGGGGGGGGGGGGGGGGGGGGGGGGGGGGGGGGGGGGGGGGGGGGGGGGGGGGGGGGGGGGGGGGGGGGGGGGGAGCGCATTTTTTTGAAGCTGGTACAACAAAATCACTCCACTATATATATAAGAAGGAGCCTTAGCGCTTGATTTACTAGGGTTCCTCTCTTTCGCTCTCTCATGCTCTCCAGATCTAAGCAAGACATAGGTGGCCACACTCTCTCTCTCTGCTCACGGCTGGTCACAAATCCGGCCGGACCACCTCGACCGGGGCAGGGGTGTAGGTGCATCATTCACGCTGTCGTCGGCGGCGAGGGAGGAGACCAACGGCTGCCCACGCGTCCCGATCGGCGGCCGTGCCATTCTCTCCGAGAGAGCGCCGACTCAGGAGGGCCTCCGACCCCTTCTTCCTCCATGCGGTATTGTGGCCAAGATGCGTCCTCCCGATGCCGTCTTTGCCACATGCCAATGACCCTCAGGTATATATTCCTTCGAAACCTGCCTTGCTCTACTACCCCAGCTCCCCACGTGGCTGCCTGTGGATCTTTTTCTACTTCCGTCGGCTGTTCCAAAGCCACCTAGACTTTTACGGGGGGGGGGGGGGGGGGGGGGGGGGGGGGGGGGGGGGGGGGGGGGGGGGGGGGGGGGGGGGGGGGGGGGGGGGGGGGGGGGGGGGGGGGGGGGGGGGGGGGGGGGGGGGGGGGGGGGGGGGGGGGGGGGGGGGGGGGGGGGGGGGGGGGGGGGGGGGGGGGGGGGGGGGGGGGGGGGGGGGGGGGGGGGGGGGGGGGGGGGGGGGGGGGGGGGGGGGGGGGGGGGGGGGGGGGGGGGGGGGGGGGGGGGGGGGGGGGGGGGGGGGGGGGGGGGGGGGGGGGGGGGGGGGGGGGGGGGGGGGGGGGGGGGGGGGGGGGGGGGGGGGGGGGGGGGGGGGGGGGGGGGGGGGGGGGGGGGGGGGGGGGGGGGGGGGGGGGGGGGGGGGGGGGGGGGGGGGGGGGGGGGGGGGGGGGGGGGGGGGGGGGGGGGGGGGGGGGGGGGGGGGGGGGGGGGGGGGGGGGGGGGGGGGGGGGGGGGGGGGGGGGGGGGGGGGGGGGGGGGGGGGGGGGGGGGGGGGGGGGGGGGGGGGGGGGGGGGGGGGGGGGGGGGGGGGGGGGGGGGGGGGGGGGGGGGGGGGGGGGGGGGGGGGGGGGGGGGGGGGGGGGGGGGGGGGGGGGGGGGGGGGGGGGGGGGGGGGGGGGGGGGGGGGGGGGGGGGGGGGGGGGGGGGGGGGGGGGGGGGGGGGGGGGGGGGGGGGGGGGGGGGGGGGGGGGGGGGGGGGGGGGGGGGGGGGGGGGGGGGGGGGGGGGGGGGGGGGGGGGGGGGGGGGGGGGGGGGGGGGGGGGGGGGGGGGGGGGGGGGGGGGGGGGGGGGGGGGGGGGGGGGGGGGGGGGGGGGGGGGGGGGGGGGGGGGGGGGGGGGGGGGGGGGGGGGGGGGGGGGGGGGGGGGGGGGGGGGGGGGGGGGGGGGGGGGGGGGGGGGGGGGGGGGGGGGGGGGGGGGGGGGGGGGGGGGGGGGGGGGGGGGGGGGGGGGGGGGGGGGGGGGGGGGGGGGGGGGGGGGGGGGGGGGGGGGGGGGGGGGGGGGGGGGGGGGGGGGGGGGGGGGGGGGGGGGGGGGGGGGGGGGGGGGGGGGGGGGGGGGGGGGGGGGGGGGGGGGGGGGGGGGGGGGGGGGGGGGGGGGGGGGGGGGGGGGGGGGGGGGGGGGGGGGGGGGGGGGGGGGGGGGGGGGGGGGGGGGGGGGGGGGGGGGGGGGGGGGGGGGGGGGGGGGGGGGGGGGGGGGGGGGGGGGGGGGGGGGGGGGGGGGGGGGGGGGGGGGGGGGGGGGGGGGGGGGGGGGGGGGGGGGGGGGGGGGGGGGGGGGGGGGGGGGGGGGGGGGGGGGGGGGGGGGGGGGGGGGGGGGGGGGGGGGGGGGGGGGGGGGGGGGGGGGGGGGGGGGGGGGGGGGGGGGGGGGGGGGGGGGGGGGGGGGGGGCGGTTGGGTAGCCAGTATCTACTACTTTCCCCCGTTTCCTCTTAGAACCAAGACCTAGATTCATGCTACAGCTTTCCCACTTTCTTCCCTGTTTGAACCAACTCTTAGATTCGACTGTATGAACTACCTTTACCTCTAACAATAGTAAAAGTCTAGGTGGCTTTGGAACAGCCGACGGAAGTAGAAAAAGATCCAGACGCAGCCACGTGGGGAGCTGGGGTAGTAGAGCAAGGCAGGTTTCGAATGAATATATACCTGAGGGTCATCGGAATGCGGCAAAGACGGCGTCGGGAGGCTGCATCTTGGCCACAATACCGCTGGGAGGAAGAAGGGGTCGGAGGCCCTCCCGAGCCAGCGCTCTATCAGAGAGAACGGCACGGCCGCCGATCGGGACGCGTGGGCAGCCGTTGGTCTCCTCCCTCACCGCCGACGACAGCATGAACGATGCACCTACACCCCTGCCCCGGTCGAGGTGGTCCGGCCAGATTTGGGACCAGCTGTGAGCAGAGAGAGAGTGTGGCCACCTATTTCTTGCTTAGATCTGAAGAGCATGAGAGAGTGAAAGAGAGGAACCCTAGTAAAGCAAGCGCTAAGGC
>JAAAWM010007957.1:0-11079 GCA_036873465.1 Thinopyrum obtusiflorum
AAAAAGAATGAATTTCACCAAAAATGGCAAATCTGCTCCAAACTTGCAGCAAGCATATTTTGAAAAATTTGAACTATGGACTAGTAGATATTGATGGATCTAGGTTGAGGGTACTAAGGACTAGCCAGAGGAATTTATTTGGAACCAAAACTCAAAGGAAATCTAGTAGTTCCTTTGTAAATCACTAAGGCCCAAATAAATGACAGAAAAAGATTTTGAGGTTAAAATAAATAGAAATAAAATCTAGGGGAAGTTGAAACTTGCTGGACTTGATGCTTGACTTGACCCAAAGTAGGGAGGAAGGTTTTGGAAGGAAATTTTCTACATAGGTCATGGCAAGAGAACATTTTTGAATAAGGAAGTAGAAATCCAAAAATTTATAGGAATTCTTTTTAAATAAAAGAATTTGTAAAACCACCCAAGAGTATTTGTGTTGAACCAACACATGTTGAAAAACCCTCAAGACCAAAATCAAGATTGAGAAGGACTCATAAAATATTTGTCATAAAAAGATTTGGGAAGGAGAGTCCCTCTTTGAAAAAAAAATCCAGATAACCTCCTTTAAATCAAATAAAGAATTTAATAAAAAAAATCAAACCAAAATTTTGGGGTGTTACAAACATTAAAGGAGCCATTATCTGTATTTTATAACTAAAGCTATTATCTGCCTGCTATCATTGGTTTTGGGTCTATCCACAGTTTGCTACCATCACTCTGGATTTGTGCATGCACTCCTTACATAATCTCACTATGTTTTATTCCTATGCATGTCAGTTATTGTACACAATGGAACTGAACATGTAGAGCAAAAGAGACGAGCCTTGCGTGGCAATAAAATTTCATGCAGACGTCGCTCCATGATGGGCGCAAAGGCAGCCCCCCTCCACCCATTTCGAATAGTAATCAAGAGGAAGATAACTGTTCTGAGGGGGATTCAGAAGCAGAAGACCACTCCTATTTACCCCATGAGGTCTTCGCTCTAACTTGGCATGCTGATGTTGGTAATATCATGCATATGGTGCCTTGCATTGCTTATTGTATACATCAAAGATGTCATCTGCTTAGTTTAGACATGCTTTGTGTCAATGCCATCTGTTTAGTTTCTTTATCGTATATGTGAATCATGCAATGCCATCTTGTTTAGCCAGGCATCATATATGTGAATTTTGTAATGCCACCCTGGTTAGCCAGTCATCTTATATGTGAATTATATCATGACATCGTTTTTATTACATGTTAAATTTGTCAACAATTTTAGTACATTCAGTTACTCTTCCTGTGCATTAGCCATTCGGCACGGTCATGGGAAAATCTGGAGTGGAAACAAGGTCTTCAGAGCAGACAATGCTATCTGACAAAGCACATGTCTTGCTGGTTACAGATAGCTCCTCAGAGGAGGATTCAGAGACAGATGACCCGTCCTATCCCCCCCCCCCCCCCCCGGGGGGGGGGGGGGGGGGGGGGGGGGGGGGGGGGGGGGGGGGGGGGGGGGGGGGGGGGGGGGGGGGGGGGGGGGGGGGGGGGGGGGGGGGGGGGGGGGGGGGGGGGGGGGGGGGGGGGGGGGGGGGGGGGGGGGGGGGGGGGGGGGGGGGGGGGGGGGGGGGGGGGGGGGGGGGGGGGGGGGGGGGGGGGGGGGGGGGGGGGGGGGGGGGGGGGGGGGGGGGGGGGGGGGGGGGGGGGGGGGGGGGGGGGGGGGGGGGGGGGGGGGGGGGGGGGGGGGGGGGGGGGGGGGGGGGGGGGGGGGGGGGGGGGGGGGGGGGGGGGGGGGGGGGGGGGGGGGGGGGGGGGGGGGGGGGGGGGGGGGGGGGGGGGGGGGGGGGGGGGGGGGGGGGGGGGGGGGGGGGGGGGGGGGGGGGGGGGGGGGGGGGGGGGGGGGGGGGGGGGGGGGGGGGGGGGGGGGGGGGGGGGGGGGGGGGGGGGGGGGGGGGGGGGGGGGGGGGGGGGGGGGGGGGGGGGGGGGGGGGGGGGGGGGGGGGGGGGGGGGGGGGGGGGGGGGGGGGGGGGGGGGGGGGGGGGGGGGGGGGGGGGGGGGGGGGGGGGGGGGGGGGGGGGGGGGGGGGGGGGGGGGGGGGGGGGGGGGGGGGGGGGGGGGGGGGGGGGGGGGGGGGGGGGGGGGGGGGGGGGGGGGGGGGGGGGGGGGGGGGGGGGGGGGGGGGGGGGGGGGGGGGGGGGGGGGGGGGGGGGGGGGGGGGGGGGGGGGGGGGGGGGGGGGGGGGGGGGGGGGGGGGGGGGGGGGGGGGGGGGGGGGGGGGGGGGGGGGGGGGGGGGGGGGGGGGGGGGGGGGGGGGGGGGGGGGGGGGGGGGGGGGGGGGGGGGGGGGGGGGGGGGGGGGGGGGGGGGGGGGGGGGGGGGGGGGGGGGGGGGGGGGGGGGGGGGGGGGGGGGGGGGGGGGGGGGGGGGGGGGGGGGGGGGGGGGGGGGGGGGGGGGGGGGGGGGGGGGGGGGGGGGGGGGGGGGGGGGGGGGGGGGGGGGGGGGGGGGGGGGGGGGGGGGGGGGGGGGGGGGGGGGGGGGGGGGGGGGGGGGGGGGGGGGGGGGGGGGGGGGGGGGGGGGGGGGGGGGGGGGGGGGGGGGGGGGGGGGGGGGGGGGGGGGGGGGGGGGGGGGGGGGGGGGGGGGGGGGGGGGGGGGGGGGGGGGGGGGGGGGGGGGGGGGGGGGGGGGGGGGGGGGGGGGGGGGGGGGGGGGGGGGGGGGGGGGGGGGGGGGGGGGGGGGGGGGGGGGGGGGGGGGGGGGGGGGGGGGGGGGGGGGGGGGGGGGGGGGGGGGGGGGGGGGGGGGGGGGGGGGGGGGGGGGGGGGGGGGGGGGGGGGGGGGGGGGGGGGGGGGGGGGGGGGGGGGGGGGGGGGGGGGGGGGGGGGGGGGGGGGGGGGGGGGGGGGGGGGGGGGGGGGGGGGGGGGGGGGGGGGGGGGGGGGGGGGGGGGGGGGGGGGGGGGGGGGGGGGGGGGGGGGGGGGGGGGGGGGGGGGGGGGGGGGGGGGGGGGGGGGGGGGGGGGGGGGGGGGGGGGGGGGGGGGGGGGGGGGGGGGGGGGGGGGGGGGGGGGGGGGGGGGGGGGGGGGGGGGGGGGGGGGGGGGGGGGGGGGGGGGGGGGGGGGGGGGGGGGGGGGGGGGGGGGGGGGGGGGGGGGGGGGGGGGGGGGGGGGGGGGGGGGGGGGGGGGGGGGGGGGGGGGGGGGGGGGGGGGGGGGGGGGGGGGGGGGGGGGGGGGGGGGGGGGGGGGGGGGGGGGGGGGGGGGGGGGGGGGGGGGGGGGGGGGGGGGGGGGGGGGGGGGGGGGGGGGGGGGGGGGGGGGGGGGGGGGGGGGGGGGGGGGGGGGGGGGGGGGGGGGGGGGGGGGGGGGGGGGGGGGGGGGGGGGGGGGGGGGGGGGGGGGGGGGGGGGGGGGGGGGGGGGGGGGGGGGGGGGGGGGGGGGGGGGGGGGGGGGGGGGGGGGGGGGGGGGGGGGGGGGGGGGGGGGGGGGGGGGGGGGGGGGGGGGGGGGGGGGGGGGGGGGGGGGGGGGGGGGGGGGGGGGGGGGGGGGGGGGGGGGGGGGGGGGGGGGGGGGGGGGGGGGGGGGGGGGGGGGGGGGGGGGGGGGGGGGGGGGGGGGGGGGGGGGGGGGGGGGGGGGGGGGGGGGGGGGGGGGGGGGGGGGGGGGGGGGGGGGGGGGGGGGGGGGGGGGGGGGGGGGGGGGGGGGGGGGGGGGGGGGGGGGGGGGGGGGGGGGGGGGGGGGGGGGGGGGGGGGGGGGGGGGGGGGGGGGGGGGGGGGGGGGGGGGGGGGGGGGGGGGGGGGGGGGGGGGGGGGGGGGGGGGGGGGGGGGGGGGGGGGGGGGGGGGGGGGGGGGGGGGGGGGGGGGGGGGGGGGGGGGGGGGGGGGGGGGGGGGGGGGGGGGGGGGGGGGGGGGGGGGGGGGGGGGGGGGGGGGGGGGGCTGCCAAGTTAATTAGAGCATACACCTCGGGGGGGAAATAGGACTGGTCATCTGTCTCTGAATCCTCCTCTGAGGAGCTATCCGTAACCAGCGAGATATACGCTTCGTCAGATAGCATAGTCTGCTCTGAAGACCTTGTTTTCACTCCAGAATTTTCCATCACCGTGTCAAATGGCTGATGCACACGAAGAGTAGTTGAATGTACTAACATTGTTGACAAATGTAATACGTAACAAAAAAAAGGATGGCCTGATATAATTCACATATAAGATGACTGGCTAAGCAGGATGGCATTGCAAAATTCACATATATGATGCCAGGCTAAACAAGATGGCATTGCATAATTCACATAAATGATGAATAAACTAAACAGATGGCATTCACACAAAGCATGTCTAAACTAAGCAGTTGACATATTTGATGTATAAAGTAAGCAATGCAAGGCACCATATGCATGACATAACCAACATCAGCATGCCAAGTTAGAGCGAAGACCTCATGGGGTAAATAGGAGAGGTCTTCTGCTTCTGAATCCCCCTCAGAACAGTTATCTTCCTCTTGATTATGATCCAAAATGGGTGGAGGGGGGCTGCCTTTGCGCCCACCATGGAGCGACGTCTGCATGAAATTTTATTGCCACGCAAGGCTCGTTTCTTTTGCTCTACATGTTCAGTTCCATTGTGTACAATAACTGACATGCATAGGAATAAAACATAGTGAGATTATGTAAGGAGTGCATGCACAAATCCAGAGTGATGGTAGCAAACTGTGGATAGACCCAAAACCAATGATAGCAGGCAGATAATAGCTTTAGTTAAAAAATACAGATAATGGCTCCTTTAATGTTTGTTTGCACCCAACATGAAACTCATAGTATACACCCGAGATTAACCAGATAGTAGACAGATAGTGTTGATTGATGCCCCAATATGTACCCCACAACCATTTAAAAACTCAAGTTTCAGCATAAGTTTGGACCTGACTCGGAGTCTAATAGGTGAACACGACGATAAAGTAGCATGTCATCATATTAAGCGATGCATAACGTAAGCAGACATGGAAGAGTGTGACCTCTCTTGCGGACCCGTGTAGTCCTCAAGGTCATCTGCTCAGTTGATGATGGTAATGCAGTTCTCGTGGCAGCCGGCGGCGGGGAAGAAGATCCGAGGCGGCGAAAGACAGACTGGAGAGCGGATCCCTGCTGTGGTGAACCCTTCCGTCGTTGGAGAAGCTGAGCTGGCGTGGAACACAGCACCGCAGGAGCAGGACAAATCACACAAGGTTTTCTTTGACATATATCTGTAATAGAAGTAATTGTGTAAGGGCTTGTTTGAATTTGAGGATTCTAGGGGGGGGGGGGGGGGGGGGGGGGGGGGGGGGGGGGGGGGGGGGGGGGGGGGGGGGGGGGGGGGGGGGGGGGGGGGGGGGGGGGGGGGGGGGGGGGGGGGGGGGGGGGGGGGGGGGGGGGGGGGGGGGGGGGGGGGGGGGGGGGGGGGGGGGGGGGGGGGGGGGGGGGGGGGGGGGGGGGGGGGGGGGGGGGGGGGGGGGGGGGGTTTAAATGGTTGTGGGGTACATATCGGGGCCGCTATCAATAGTATCTATCTACCATCTGGTTAATCTCCGGTGTCTACTATGAGTTTCATGTTGGGTGGGAAACAAACAGTAAAGAAGCCATTATCTGTATTTTTTTAACTGAAGCCATTATCGCTATTATTGGTTTTGGGTCTATCCACAGGTTGCTACCATCACTCTGGATTTCGGCATGCACACCTTACATAATCTCACTATGTTTTATTCCTATGCATGACAGTTATTGTAAACAATGGAACTAAACATGTAGAGCAAAAGAGACGAGCCTTGTGTGGCAATGAAATTTCATGCAGATGTCGCTCCATGGTAGGCGCAAAGGCAGCCCCCCTCCACACATTTTCGATTGTAATAGAGAGGAAGATAGGGGGGGTTCAGAAGGAGAAGACAACTCGTATTTACCCCCCGAGGTCTTCGCTCTAACTTGGCATGCTGATGTTGGTTATATCATGCATATGGTGTCTTGCATTGCTTACTTTATACATCAAATATGTCATCAGCTTAGTTTAGACATCCTTTGTGCGAATGCCATTTGTTTAGTTTATTCATCGTTTATGTGAATTATGCAACGCCATCTTGTTTAGCCAGACATCATATATGTGAATTTTGCAATGCTATCCTGCTTAGCCAGTCATCTTATATGTAAATTATATCAGGCCATCCTTTTTTTCGTTACATATTACATTTGTCAACAATGTTATTACATTCAACTGCTCTTCGTGTGCATCAGCCATTTGACACGGTGATGGCAAATTCTAGAGTGAAAACAAGGTCTTCAGAGCAGACTATGCTATCTGATGAAGCGCATATCTCGCTGGTTGCGGATAGCTCCTCAGAGGAGGATTCAGAGACAGATGACCAGTCCTATTCCCCCCAAGGTGTATGCTCTAACTTGGCAGGGTTATGTTGCTCATATCGTGCGCATGGTGTCTCGCATTTCTATGTCATTTGATTAGTTTAGACATGCTTTGTGTGAATGCCACCTGTTCAGTGTCTAATTACCATATATGTGAATTATGCATTGCCATCTTGTTGCAAGACATTATATATGTGAATTATACATTGCCATCTTGTTGCAAGACATTATATATGTGAATTATGCAATGCCATGCTGTTTAGCCAATCATCATGTATGTGAATTATATCATGCTATCATTTTTTTGTATTACGTGTTCCATTTGGCGACAACGTTTGTATATTCAACTACTCTTCCTGTGCATCAGCCATTTGAAGCGGTGATGGAAGTATCTGGAATGAAAACAAGGTATTCAGAGCAGACAATGCTACCTGCTGAAGCAGACATCTTGCTGGTTACAGAGAGCTCCTCAGAGGAGGAGTCAGAGACTGATGATCAGTCCTATTTCCCCCCTGAGGTCTATGCTCAAACTTGGCAGGGTTATATTACGGGGGGGGGGGGGGGGGGGGGGGGGGGGGGGGGGGGGGGGGGGGGGGGGGGGGGGGGGGGGGGGGGGGGGGGGGGGGGGGGGGGGGGGGGGGGGGGGGGGGGGGGGGGGGGGGGGGGGGGGGGGGGGGGGGGGGGGGGGGGGGGGGGGGGGGGGGGGGGGGGGGGGGGGGGGGGGGGGGGGGGGGGGGGGGGGGGGGGGGGGGGGGGGGGGGGGGGGGGGGGGGGGGGGGGGGGGGGGGGGGGGGGGGGGGGGGGGGGGGGGGGGGGGGGGGGGGGGGGGGGGGGGGGGGGGGGGGGGGGGGGGGGGGGGGGGGGGGGGGGGGGGGGGGGGGGGGGGGGGGGGGGGGGGGGGGGGGGGGGGGGGGGGGGGGGGGGGGGGGGGGGGGGGGGGGGGGGGGGGGGGGGGGGGGGGGGGGGGGGGGGGGGGGGGGGGGGGGGGGGGGGGGGGGGGGGGGGGGGGGGGGGGGGGGGGGGGGGGGGGGGGGGGGGGGGGGGGGGGGGGGGGGGGGGGGGGGGGGGGGGGGGGGGGGGGGGGGGGGGGGGGGGGGGGGGGGGGGGGGGGGGGGGGGGGGGGGGGGGGGGGGGGGGGGGGGGGGGGGGGGGGGGGGGGGGGGGGGGGGGGGGGGGGGGGGGGGGGGGGGGGGGGGGGGGGGGGGGGGGGGGGGGGGGGGGGGGGGGGGGGGGGGGGGGGGGGGGGGGGGGGGGGGGGGGGGGGGGGGGGGGGGGGGGGGGGGGGGGGGGGGGGGGGGGGGGGGGGGGGGGGGGGGGGGGGGGGGGGGGGGGGGGGGGGGGGGGGGGGGGGGGGGGGGGGGGGGGGGGGGGGGGGGGGGGGGGGGGGGGGGGGGGGGGGGGGGGGGGGGGGGGGGGGGGGGGGGGGGGGGGGGGGGGGGGGGGGGGGGGGGGGGGGGGGGGGGGGGGGGGGGGGGGGGGGGGGGGGGGGGGGGGGGGGGGGGGGGGGGGGGGGGGGGGGGGGGGGGGGGGGGGGGGGGGGGGGGGGGGGGGGGGGGGGGGGGGGGGGGGGGGGGGGGGGGGGGGGGGGGGGGGGGGGGGGGGGGGGGGGGGGGGGGGGGGGGGGGGGGGGGGGGGGGGGGGGGGGGGGGGGGGGGGGGGGGGGGGGGGGGGGGGGGGGGGGGGGGGGGGGGGGGGGGGGGGGGGGGGGGGGGGGGGGGGGGGGGGGGGGGGGGGGGGGGGGGGGGGGGGGGGGGGGGGGGGGGGGGGGGGGGGGGGGGGGGGGGGGGGGGGGGGGGGGGGGGGGGGGGGGGGGGGGGGGGGGGGGGGGGGGGGGGGGGGGGGGGGGGGGGGGGGGGGGGGGGGGGGGGGGGGGGGGGGGGGGGGGGGGGGGGGGGGGGGGGGGGGGGGGGGGGGGGGGGGGGGGGGGGGGGGGGGGGGGGGGGGGGGGGGGGGGGGGGGGGGGGGGGGGGGGGGGGGGGGGGGGGGGGGGGGGGGGGGGGGGGGGGGGGGGGGGGGGGGGGGGGGGGGGGGGGGGGGGGGGGGGGGGGGGGGGGGGGGGGGGGGGGGGGGGGGGGGGGGGGGGGGGGGGGGGGGGGGGGGGGGGGGGGGGGGGGGGGGGGGGGGGGGGGGGGGGGGGGGGGGGGGGGGGGGGGGGGGGGGGGGGGGGGGGGGGGGGGGGGGGGGGGGGGGGGGGGGGGGGGGGGGGGGGGGGGGGGGGGGGGGGGGGGGGGGGGGGGGGGGGGGGGGGGGGGGGGGGGGGGGGGGGGGGGGGGGGGGGGGGGGGGGGGGGGGGGGGGGGGGGGGGGGGGGGGGGGGGGGGGGGGGGGGGGGGGGGGGGGGGGGGGGGGGGGGGGGGGGGGGGGGGGGGGGGGGGGGGGGGGGGGGGGGGGGGGGGGGGGGGGGGGGGGGGGGGGGGGGGGGGGGGGGGGGGGGGGGGGGGGGGGGGGGGGGGGGGGGGGGGGGGGGGGGGGGGGGGGGGGGGGGGGGGGGGGGGGGGGGGGGGGGGGGGGGGGGGGGGGGGGGGGGGGGGGGGGGGGGGGGGGGGGGGGGGGGGGGGGGGGGGGGGGGGGGGGGGGGGGGGGGGGGGGGGGGGGGGGGGGGGGGGGGGGGGGGGGGGGGGGGGGGGGGGGGGGGGGGGGGGGGGGGGGGGGGGGGGGGGGGGGGGGGGGGGGGGGGGGGGGGGGGGGGGGGGGGGGGGGGGGGGGGGGGGGGGGGGGGGGGGGGGGGGGGGGGGGGGGGGGGGGGGGGGGGGGGGGGGGGGGGGGGGGGGGGGGGGGGGGGGGGGGGGGGGGGGGGGGGGGGGGGGGGGGGGGGGGGGGGGGGGGGGGGGGGGGGGGGGGGGGGGGGGGGGGGGGGGGGGGGGGGGGGGGGGGGGGGGGGGGGGGGGGGGGGGGGGGGGGGGGGGGGGTGGCGAACTTTGATGCCCACCTGCTGTAGTTTACATGGGCCTCCTACGGGCCATAGAAACAATGGGCCTTCTAAGGACCGTAGAAACAATGGGCCTTCTACGTGGCATAGAAACAATGGGCCTTATACGGGCCGTAGACACAATGGGCCTTCTATGGGCCGTATCATCAATGGGCCTTCTACGGGCTTATGATCGGTTAGCCAACATGGGCCAATAACAGACCACATTATGGCCGTAAATGGGCTAGAGTTGAAATCGTCCGTTCATGGGCCGACCATAACGGGCCGTCGTTAATCGGCCGTATTTTGATGACGCTATGAAAACGGCCCAACGTATTAACGGGCCACAAACGGGCCGACTGTAACCACGGGCTGAATTTGGCCCACAAGGAGAGAATGACAGTAACGGGCCATAAGTAAACGAATGTGGAAATGAGCCCAAGAATAAATGGGCCCCGAGAAGGCCGAAAGATAACATGGGCTGGAAACGGCCCAACGGAATAATGGGCCGTTAATGGGTATAAAGTGATACACTGTTCATTACGGGCCAGTTTCACCACGGGCCGTTAATGGGTATAAAGTGATACACTGTTCATTATGGGCCAGTTTTACCACGGGCCGTTAATGGGCCGAGAGTAATAAGGGCCTCATATGGGCCAAAAGACGTCATGGGCCATACATGGGCCGAAAGTTAAAACAGGCTGGAATTATATTGGACGGCCCAGATGACGCTACTGGGCCTAATTCGGTTAGGCCGTAAACGGGCCCTGGGTTAGCGGGCTATAAATGGGCTATATGCGAACAAGCCGTTAACAGGCTTGCCGTGGGCCGGCCCGCCACCTTTTGACCAAGTCAAACGGGCCGGCCTTTTCACAGGGGGGGGGGGGGGGGGGGGGGGGGGGGGGGGGGGGGGGGGGGGGGGGGGGGGGGGGGGGGGGGGGGGGGGGGGGGGGGGGGGGGGGGGGGGGGGGGGGGGGGGGGGGGGGGGGGGGGGGGGGGGGGGGGGGGGGGGGGGGGGGGGGGGGGGGGGGGGGGGGGGGGGGGGGGGGGGGGGGGGGGGGGGGCTTAACGGCGACCCGTTACGGTGGATGCCACGTGTCGATCACCCTTGACGAAAGCACTTCCATGACATCGCATTTATCGTCATGGAAGTGGACACTTCCGTGATGATAATTTTGGTAATGTCATGGAACCCTTCTACGACAGCACATGTATGACTATCTTGATTCTGTCATAAAATCGTCATGGATGTACATGCATGACAGAAAACGTGACCTACTGTGACAAACACATATCATCACGGAAGTGTATTTTTTTGTAGTGTGATGACACAACATAAAAGTAAATAGATAGTCCCTTCGCAGAGGGAAGCAGTGATTTGCAGCGGTGCCAGAGCTCAAGTTTTTAAAACAGAGGTAAATGAAATTTTGAGAAATGCACCCTTCTTGTTTACTTCGCGACCATTAGTTATCGGTATCTTCCATGCTAAACACATTAGTGGCGGTTCCCAAGCGATAAAAGTAAGGGTTTACTCCCCCTCCACCAACAAACACACTCCACGGCTGATCCGAATCCCCTTCTACGACAGCACATGTATGACTATCTTGATTCTGTCATAAAATCGTCATGGATGTACATGCATGACAGAAAACGTGACCTACTGTGACAAACACATATCATCACGGAAGTGTATTTTTTTGTAGTGTGATGACACAACATAAAAGTAAATAGATAGTCCCTTCGCAGAGGGAAGCAGTGATTTGCAGCGGTGCCAGAGCTCAAGTTTTTAAAACAGAGGTAAATGAAATTTTGAGAAATGCACCC
>JAAAWM010007958.1:0-11079 GCA_036873465.1 Thinopyrum obtusiflorum
AGAGTCTTTTTGGGACTTTTTCCAACAGTTGCCCCTGCCACGCATCGCACCTTATCTCTATTAGTTCATTACTAGGGGTAACATGGTCTTTTAGCATGTCATTTAATAACCTCTAGTCCATGTCTAGTCCCTGGAACCAAGCAGGTAGGGACTAGGGAGTTTTTAACCAAACAGGGCCTTAGATTAACAACAGCTAAAGAGTTGCACGGGACAGTGGACGCACCAGCACCATGTGCATCTACCGATGTACTGGGGTGATGCACAGTCTGTTGCAACAAAGAACAAACAACCAAGGAGCATATTTGTGTTGGTCCCAGTTTTGTTATCTTTAGACACCTTTCCCTATGTGAGCACAGCAAATCTAGTCTTGCTCAAACTCTACAGCCTTGTCCCCCAAAACAAAAGATCAGTTTGTTACAGATGTGCGTACTGTGTTTGTCATTGTTTTCCCTTTTCGACCAACGTAGGTGCTGGATAGCCAGTCTGTACTAGTACTTTCCCCACTTCCTTTCCTCTGTGAACCACGTCCTAGATTTATGCTATACAACTTCCCCCACTACTTTCCCCCATTCCAGTCCTCTTTGAACCACGTCTTAGATTCATGCGATACAACTTTCCCCACTACTTTTCCCCTTCCTTTCCTTTTTGAACCACGTCCTAGATTCATGCTATACAACTTTTCCCACTACTTTCCCCCATTCCTTTCCTCTTTGAACCACGTCCTAGATTCATGGTATACAACTTTCCCCACTACTTTCCTGTTTGATCCAACACCTAGATTCGAGTGCAGAAGCAGAAAAAGCCCACATGCAGCTAGAGCAATGCATGTGGAATAAGTAAATTATACCTTAAGGTTCTTGGGATGTGGTTCGGTGGGCGACCGGAGGCCGTTCGACCCACACTTTGTACAGCGGCGAAGAAGAAGGGGTCGGAGGCCCTCCCGCACCGCCGCTGGGTGAAAGTGAACAGCTGCGCCGGTAGTGGATTCCCTCCCTCGCCGACGGCGACAGCGTTAAGCCTCCTTCCCTTCCCGGCGGACGGATCCTGCCGGCTCTTTGACCAGCAGTGAGGGGAGATAAAGAGGCCAACGAAGTCTTGTTTAGATCTGGAGAGGGTGAGAGAGTGTGAAGAGAGCAACTACAAGAAGACCAGCAGTGAGGGGAGAGAGAGAGGCCAACGAAGTCTTGTTTAGATCTGGGGGGGGGGGGGGGGGGGGGGGGGGGGGGGGGGGGGGGGGGGGGGGGGGGGGGGGGGGGGGGGGGGGGGGGGGGGGGGGGGGGGGGGGGGGGGGGGGGGGGGGGGGGGGGGGGGGGGGGGGGGGGGGGGGGGGGGGGGGGGGGGGGGGGGGGGGGGGGGGGGGGGGGGGGGGGGGGGGGGGGGGGGGGGGGGGGGGGGGGGGGGGGGGGGGGGGGGGGGGGGGGGGGGGGGGGGGGGGGGGGGGGGGGGGGGGGGGGGGGGGGGGGGGGGGGGGGGGGGGGGGGGGGGGGGGGGGGGGGGGGGGGGGGGGGGGGGGGGGGGGGGGGGGGGGGGGGGGGGGGGGGGGGGGGGGGGGGGGGGGGGGGGGGGGGGGGGGGGGGGGGGGGGGGGGGGGGGGGGGGGGGGGGGGGGGGGGGGGGGGGGGGGGGGGGGGGGGGGGGGGGGGGGGGGGGGGGGGGGGGGGGGGGGGGGGGGGGGGGGGGGGGGGGGGGGGGGGGGGGGGGGGGGGGGGGGGGGGGGGGGGGGGGGGGGGGGGGGGGGGGGGGGGGGGGGGGGGGGGGGGGGGGGGGGGGGGGGGGGGGGGGGGGGGGGGGGGGGGGGGGGGGGGGGGGGGGGGGGGGGGGGGGGGGGGGGGGGGGGGGGGGGGGGGGGGGGGGGGGGGGGGGGGGGGGGGGGGGGGGGGGGGGGGGGGGGGGGGGGGGGGGGGGGGGGGGGGGGGGGGGGGGGGGGGGGGGGGGGGGGGGGGGGGGGGGGGGGGGGGGGGGGGGGGGGGGGGGGGGGGGGGGGGGGGGGGGGGGGGGGGGGGGGGGGGGGGGGGGGGGGGGGGGGGGGGGGGGGGGGGGGGGGGGGGGGGGGGGGGGGGGGGGGGGGGGGGGGGGGGGGGGGGGGGGGGGGGGGGGGGGGGGGGGGGGGGGGGGGGGGGGGGGGGGGGGGGGGGGGGGGGGGGGGGGGGGGGGGGGGGGGGGGGGGGGGGGGGGGGGGGGGGGGGGGGGGGGGGGGGGGGGGGGGGGGGGGGGGGGGGGGGGGGGGGGGGGGGGGGGGGGGGGGGGGGGGGGGGGGGGGGGGGGGGGGGGGGGGGGGGGGGGGGGGGGGGGGGGGGGGGGGGGGGGGGGGGGGGGGGGGGGGGGGGGGGGGGGGGGGGGGGGGGGGGGGGGGGGGGGGGGGGGGGGGGGGGGGGGGGGGGGGGGGGGGGGGGGGGGGGGGGGGGGGGGGGGGGGGGGGGGGGGGGGGGGGGGGGGGGGGGGGGGGGGGGGGGGGGGGGGGGGGGGGGGGGGGG
The DNA here is from genome assembly GCA_036873465.1 of Thinopyrum obtusiflorum. Classification (NCBI taxonomy): domain Eukaryota; kingdom Viridiplantae; phylum Streptophyta; class Magnoliopsida; order Poales; family Poaceae; genus Thinopyrum; species Thinopyrum obtusiflorum. Next base: position 2,474 of record JAAAWM010007958.1, read on the forward strand.
GGGGGGGGGGGGGGGGGGGGGGGGGGGGGGGGGGGGGGGGGGGGGGGGGGGGGGGGGGGGGGGGGGGGGGGGGGGGGGGGGGGGGGGGGGGGGGGGGGGGGGGGGGGGGGGGGGGGGGGGGGGGGGGGGGGGGGGGGGGGGGGGGGGGGGGGGGGGGGGGGGGGGGGGGGGGGGGGGGGGGGGGGGGGGGGGGGGGGGGGGACATCAATCTCAGAACATAATGGATACTAGGGATCAAACCCTAACAAAACTATCTCGATTACATTATAAATCTCATCCAACCCATCACCATCAAGCAAGCCTGCGATGGGATTACTCACGCACGGCGGTGAGCATCATGAAATTGGTGATGGAGGAAGGTTGATGATGACGACGACGACGGATTCCCCTCTCCGGAGCCCCGAACGGACTCCAGATCAGCCCTCCCGAGAGAGATTAGGGCTTGGCGGCGGCTCCATGTCGTAAAACGCGATGAATCCTTCTCTTTGATTTTTTTTCTCCCCGAATGTGAATATATGGAGTCAGGGTTAAGGTCGGTGGAGTCTCAGGGGGCCACGAGGCAGGGGGGCGCGCCCCAGGGGGGTGGGCACGCCCTGCACCCTCATGGACAGTGTGTGGGCCCCCTGATGCTGATTCTTTCACCAGTATTTTTTATTAATTCCAAAACGTGTCTCCATGGATTTTTAGGTCATTCCGAAACTTTTATTTCTGCACCAAAATAACACCATGGCAGTTCTGCTGAAAACAGCGTCAGTCCAGGTTAGTTCCATTCAAATCATGCAAGTTAGAGTCCAAAACAAGGGCAAAAGTGTTTGGAAAAGTAGATACGTTGGAGACGTATCATGGGACCCAACGTACTACGTGGAGAGAGGTAAGGTGACTAAGGCTGCATTATTTCTGTACTACCAACACTGCTTTAAATCCCAAAAGACCTTACCACCAAAGCCACATGACACGATTATGATTTAAATCCCAATGACTCGCACGCAAAAAAAAAGCGGCATGCTTGTCACACGAATGCAGGAATGTATAAAAGGTTATTTTCCTCTCGTTGAACATAACGGGAGGGTGGTGTAGCTGGTTAGCCTGTTCGCTCATCAAACTTGAGGTCTCGGGTTGGATAACTACACTTGAGCATAATTTTGTTTTTGTTCGACTTCTTTCTTCCACCCAATGACAGGTAGGCCCCGCATGACAGAGAGAGAAAGTGATCTGGGGTGGTGCCAGGAGGATTCTTTGACTGGTCAAAATGGATGGGTACAGAGCTATACGATCTCGTAGTGACCGTAAAATCACCTCATCACGTATACGCAGCAGCCTCGGCGCTTGTTTTCTAGGGTTTGCACTCTTCACACTCTCTCTCCAGTATATATATACACGATGGAGCCTCAGCGCTTGTAGTTGCTCTCTTCACACTCTCTCACCCTCTCCAGATCTAAACATGACTTCGTTGGCCTCTCTCTCTCTCCCCTCACTGCTGGTCAAAGAGCCGGCAGGATCCGTCCGCCGGGAAGGGAAGGAGGCTTAACACTGTCGCCGTCGACGAGGGAGGGAATCCACCACCGGCGCAGTTGTTCTCTTTCACCCAGCGGCGGCACGGGAGGGCCTCCGACCCCTTCTTCCTCACTGCCGTACATAGTGTGGGCTGAACGGCCTCCGGTCGCCCACCGAACCACACCCCAAGAACCTTAAGGTATAATTTACTTATTCCACATGCATTGCTCTAGCTGCATGTGGGCTTTTTCTGCTTCTGCACTCGAATCTAGGTGTTGGATCAAACAGGAAAGTAGTGGGGAAAGTTGTATAGCATGAATCTTGGACATGGTTTAAAGAGGAAAGGAATGGGGGAAAGTTGTATAGCATGAATCTAGGACGTGGTTCAAAAAGGGGAGGAAGGGGGGAAAGTAGTGGGGAAAGTTGTATAGCATGAATCTAAGACGTGGTTCAAAGAGGAAAGGAATGGGGGGACGTAGTGGGGAAAGTTGTATAGCATGAATCTAGGACGTGGTTCAAAGAGGAAAGGAAGGGGGAAAGTACTAGTACAGACTGGCTATCCAGCACCTACGTTGGTCGAAAAGGGAAAACAATGACAAACGCAGTACGCACATCTGTAACGAACTGATCTTTTTGTTTTGGGGGACAAGGCTGTAGAGTTTGAGCATGACTAGATTTGCTGCGCTGACATAGGGAAAGGTGTCTAAAGATAACAAAACTGGGACCAACACAAATATGCTCCTTGGTTGTTTGTTCTTTGTTGCAACAGACTGTGCATCACCCCTTCATACATCGATAGATGCACATGGTGCTGGTGCGTCCACTATCCCGTGCAACTCTTTAGCTGTTGTTAATCTAAGGCCCTTTTGGTTAAAAAGTCCCTAGTCCCTACCTGCTTGGTTCCAGGGACTAAACATGGACTAGAGGTTATTAAATAACATGCTAAAAGACCATGTTACCCCTAGTAATGAACTAATAGATACAAGGTGCGATGCGGGGCAGGGGCAACTGTTGGAAAAAGTCCCAAAAAGACTCTCCATCGGGGTCTTCTTTCTTTAGTCCCAAATGCCCACTTTTAGTCCCTAAAAGTCCCTCTTGTTTGGTTTAGATGGGACTAACACGGACTTTTTTTAGTCCCTACACCAAAAAGTCCCTGTAAACAAACACCCTCTAATAATGCCGCTGGAAAATTAATGCAATGCCACAGTTAAAAGCAAATTACATGTTTAATGAATTTTATTGTTAATATAATCTCTTTGTTAATATTAATCAATGCCACCGTTTGAGAAATGCTATTGTCTTGCTTTCTTTCCCATTTAGATAAGTTAGATGCTTCTTTTTGTTGGCTTCTGTGTCATCCACCGTTATTGACCACTAGTTGTTTCCTTTGCACCTCTGTGTAAACAGGGTTATCTACTTCACCTCATTGCTATTGTGACCTTTTGTTGCACTGCACAAAACACTTTTGTTTTAAGAGTGTTTTGTGTAGTTCAACCAAAATGTCACACCGACAACGTTCCTTGATTGCTTGATCTTAGTGGAACTGCACAAGAGGAGATCTTACTTCCTATCAGTGTTGGCAAATTTGGTTCAGATCTTCTTCTTGTGAGTTGTTTGAATTCCGCGTCATGAGAGGTCAGTACTAGCTTTCTTTCACATGATTGTGCAGTGTGCTTTCATATGTTGTGCTACTTGTACGGTAATGTTCCTTGATTTTAGTGAACTGCACAAATGGAGACAAGACTTCCAATCTGTATGTGCACCGTAATATCCCATTGAGGTCAGATAAGGATATTTCACAACTGTTGGCCTGTATTTTGCCACTTTCATCAGAAAATTAATGTTGTTGTTTAGTGATATACTTGTGCTCCCTAATTGACATGTCAAATCTTACATTGAAGGCGAAGCTTGTCTGTTATTGAACCAAGTGATGAAGGGGAAGAACAAGTGGAAGAAAAATAAAAAACAACTCCTGGTGCTGTAATGAAGCACTGGAACTATGATGACACAAGTAATGATATAGTTTTGCATCTTAATTTATTGCTATGGCTGGAACGAGCAATTGTTTTGCCACTGATTTGATGCCACTCTTAATGTAATATGTAATTATCTCTACTTGTGCAAACAGGGATCTTCTTTGAAGATACCATATATTTTAGTGGAACTGCACAAGAAGATGTTGGAAACATTAAACTAATCGAGGAGTATAAGTAAGCATGGCAACCACAGTAGATAACAACAGATGGTTCCGGAGAAGTGCTTTATCTGTATGCTCTACACAATAAGCCTCCTGACAAAGGTTGGTACTCGCCCACGGATTTCATCCATATGATTGAGCTATGTCATCTCTATTGGTGTTGTGCTGCTGTTTAGATACTATCATGAGAAAGTGGTATTATCCTTGAGAAGTGCTTCATCTGTGATGTTTTAAATATTTCCTTTCCTTTTTTCCGAGCAAACAGTGATGCTAGCATTTAGTTGTCCTCTTGTCTTTGCACAACAGGATCATCCTCCTCTGAAGAAGAATATGGAGTACGTGAAGTGACTAGTTCCGATTATGCCAGGATGAAGAAGCCATGTCTATCTTCTCATCAGAAGGAGCAGTTGAAGGATGGTTACATTACTCCCCACAAGACCAAACTAACTTCAGCTCAGAAGGACTGACATATCTCCATCTTTTTGCTGTGATGCGCAAGTACAATGTTGTTCTAGGATTCTTTCCGGTGAGTTCCATTTTTTTTAAAGTGTGCTCTACATGGACCATGTAGGTGCCTGTTTAAACTGTCAATTCATAGTACAATTTGCTTTATACTAATCACTTTTTTTGTATTTGTGCAAACAGGGGTGCTCAGCTTGATTTCAATGGGAACTACACAAAATGTTTATGAATACATCGAATCATTCATTTCCACCACAAGAAAGGAGGTGCCGATATGTTCAAGGCGTTGCAACATATAAGGGCGAAATCATACAAGCTACGCGCGAATTTGGTTGATTTTGGTGGAACTGCACAAAAAGAACAGCTGGTTTATTTAGCACGAGGTGCCATGTCAATGTTCGAACTAATGGCAAACCCTGCCCATTCCACAATCGTAAGCATTTGATATTTTGGAATGGGAAAACCTTGTCAAAGTTTGCTCATTGATGTACGCAAAACAACAAGCATTTGCATTTGATATTTTGGAATGGGAAAACCTTGTCAAAGTTTGCTCATTGATGTACGCAAAACAACAAGCATTTGACATTTTGGAATGGGACAACCTTGTCAAATTTTGCTCATTTATGTTAGCAAGAAGACATGCGTTTGGTATTTTCGAATGGGACGCCCTTTGCTGTCAGCAGCGTTGATCTATTTTTCTTTATTCTTTAGTTGTGAAGTAAATATTGGCTCTGACATGTGAATCACTGAGATGCATAATCATCGATTGTTTTGAATGTTCTCTATGAATTGCCAGGCCTGTGTGTTTGATTGCAATGTACAGGAACGCTAAAAAGCTGCTCAAACTCTTTGTAATCCGGTCAAAGTAGAGATACTTTGACTACATACAAAACTTGTCTGCAGACTAAAAAGGACCGGAGGGAGTACATGTGAAACTGCTGCAAACGAGGTGATCACCCTGGGAATAATGCTAGTACGTTTTGTTTTGCATGTTCATCCAATGCCAGTGATACAAGAATTCAAACTAATCGCACTAAATTCATTCATGCACGGTCGGATTTCATATAAACATGCTGGATTTCATTACATTTCATACATTCTTCAACTAAAAAGGGGTGCGCTGGAGGTATAATTAATTAACCGAAGCTACCCACCTGTGTCCGGCTGAGCCGAACAGAAGCTTCTTCTCCAGCGGACTGAGCTTCAGTGACTTAACTGCAAGTGCAGTTGCGTAACTGACACGTGGCCCAGATGCTTGTTGGGCCCACATGTCAGTGAGCCAACTGCACCAGAAGTTAAGTAGAAGCATCGTCCTTCTCCAACATAGCTCTCCGACTCCACGTCGCCGCCAAGAAGCTAATTGGCCGTCAATGGTCAACCTGCCTAGCTTGGCTTCAACCGGAGGGTAGCAGGGGTGGCCTTACTTGGACCCGAGCGGCGGCGACCTACCGTGTTCTACTCTTCCTTGTTTTCTGTGTGGCGCGGCCTCGTTGGCAGCGGGCCGGGGCCTTGACGGAGCCAGCGATGTCCTCTGTCTCGTTACCGGCGGGGCGGCACCTCGGCGGAGCGGGGGAAATCCTCCCCCTCGTTGCCGGCAGGGTGGGGCCTCGGCTGAGCCAGCAATGTCCTCTGCCTCGTTGTTGGAGGGGTGGGGCCTCAGTGGAGTAGGGCCTCCGCCTTGGTGCCGATGGGGCGAGGCCTCGGCGGTGTCCTCTGCCTCATTGTTGGCGCCGCGTGGCCTCGGCGGAGCAGGGCCTCGTCGACGCCAGCGCGGGGACTCGTCGGAGCCGGCATTGTCCTCTGCCTTGTCCTCAGTCTCGCCAAACAGTGCCTCGCCCACTTCATCACCCTCTTTGTAGGCGGCCGCAGCCTCCGCCACCCGCATGCGGTACCACCAGCGCTCGAGGCGGCCCTCGCGGGCGAAGCGGTACGAGTCGAGCAGCGCCTCTTGCTGCGCCCGCTCCACGGTGATCTGCTCCTCCGCCTGCAGGTGCTCCTGGAGGAGATGGTGGTTGTAGGCGGCGTCGGCCTGCGCCTCCCAGAACTGCTCCTCACGTTTCTGCCTCACCGTGTCCATGTATTGGGCACGGGCCTCACCGATGGTCATGGTGCAATGCACCGGCGAGGATGGCACGGAGGAGGGGGTTGGCGCCGGATCGTCGACTACCATGTTCTCCATTGGGACGTCGTCGTCCTCCGGCTGCCTGCCGGCCAGGCAGTCGGCAGCAATGGCTGCCATCTCCTTGTGGTCCGTCATCTGCCCGTCCCGAAGAGCGCTGGAGCGCGAGGAAGCCATGGTGGGCAGTAGTGGTGTGGACAGGAGAAAGGGAACGGAGGCGGATGACTGCAGCTATGGACGGCGCAGCAGTTTATATAGCAATGGTGGGCGGCGGAGGGACGGACGTGTGGTGCCGGAGTAGCTGCCTCAGCAACCGCGTATCATTAATGTGGGCGGCAGACGGACGGACGGATGTCACTTGTGTCATTTGAAGGCGGAGCAATCGCCTGCACCGGGAAGCGGGGCGGGCTGTGCTGACCGTTTCGGGCGGAAAGCACGCGCGGGCGAGGGAGGCGGTCTGGGTGGGCTAGGGCAGTCAGACTCGTGCTTGGCAGCTGGTCGGTCCAGCAGCCGGACATGCTGGCTCGCCAGCGAGCTCGCTGAGCTGAGCGACGACAATCAGACGATGGACGTAGCTTCCGACCAGGAGCCGGCGCCACTGTCCAAGCCGGTTCATGCCGTGTTCACCATAGAGCAGGTGCGGCCGCACTTCGACGCCCTAATGGCGGAAGAGCTACCAGCACAGGAGGACATGTGCTGCAACCTCCGTCTCGTCAACGAGCACCGGTGAACAAGCGAACGACAATGCCAGCGCAGACATGTGGCCCTATGATCCTGGCTTCCCGAATGAGCAGCGGGCGCTGTATCAGACCATCCATAGGGCCCGCGAGGCCCTCTCCATCATCCTTTGAGCTGTTGCGCTCGCCGTGACGCCGCCGTCTCGTGTTGTCAACATGGTCAACATACATGAGGAATGAGGAGATGACTATACTTGGAGAGGATGACAGTGGGGACCCACCAGAGCCATAGCCGCACGTACGCAAGTGCCTCCTTATTATCTACTACAACTGTAATTTTTTTTGCTTCCTCCTGGTTTCCTGACATCACGGTCCCACACCATTGTCAACCTATATAGTCAATAAATGAGAGAATTGCGCAAGGAGCGGCCGACAGCTGGGACCAAGCAGCTCGAGCAGTATTTGTGTTTTTGAGGTGTGAGCACTGCAGAGTTTTTCTTGAGCGATGTTTTCGTTCTTTTTTTTTGAGACAAGAGCGATGTTTTCATTGTTGTTCAGAGGAGAGCAGGGTATTAACCCACCTAGGGGATGCGCCGAGGGCGGCACAACCCACCAGGGCGCGCGGGGGGGGGGGGGGGGGGGGGGGGGGGGGGGGGGGGGGGGGGGGGGGGGGGGGGGGGGGGGGGGGGGGGGGGGGGGGGGGGGGGGGGGGGGGGGGGGGGGGGGGGGGGGGGGGGGGGGGGGGGGGGGGGGGGGGGGGGGATCTAGGGTTACATAGAGTCGGTTACATAAGAAGGAATCTTCATAGTCGGTCACCAAGCTTGCCTTCCACGCCAAGGAGAGCCCAATCCGGACACGGGTACAGTCTTCGGCCTTCATGTCTTCACAGCCCACCAGTCCGGCCCATAGATAATAGGCCGGACGCCCGAGGACCCCTTAGTCCAGGACTCCCTCAGTAGCCCCTGAACCTGGCTTCAATGATGAGGAGTCCGGCGCGCAGATTGTATTCGGCATTGCAAGGCGGGTTCCCTTTTTTCCGAACTCTAAGATAGTCTTCGGACGCGATGATAGTATCCGGACCTGTCACACACACCACACACAACCACAGAGAGAATATAATATTACACGAGTCCAATCCGCTGACAAATTTTTGTAGCATGACATCACGTCCGACCGGTCATAATTCCAGACCGTTTTGTGCCCGACGCTCCACGTCCCGAGACGTGGTTGCCATTGGCATGTCTTGTCGAAGCAGAGATCGTGTCCCCTTATCGTGGGATTCTCATCAATGCGGGCATGGGAAACCCAACCGTGCCGTTTATACAGGCCTTGGGAATAGGCGAGCCTTTAGGGCGGGTGGGGAGGCGCTTGATATTCGCGACCTTTATAAGGGGATAAGGATTTCTTTCTTCACCCACACCCTTTCTCTTCTTCAGCCCTTCCGCCCTTGAGCTCCAGCGCCCAAGCTTTAGCTTTTCCTCATTCGAGAAAGTACTCCAAACATGTCCGGATCTGGAGCTGGAGGCAAGTGGATGGCCTCCTCCGTTAAGAAGAAGGACATAAAGGAGCTCCGGGAGGCCGGATACCTGGGCAAGGAGATCGCTCACCGACTCCCGATCAAAGGACAGATCGTCCCTACTCTAGAGCCCCATGAGAG
>JAAAWM010007959.1:0-11086 GCA_036873465.1 Thinopyrum obtusiflorum
CGCTGTGAGGGAAACGAGGGAGCGATGGCTGAGGGGATCGGGCAGGGGGGTTCGGGCTAGGGTTAGGTCGGCTGGGCTTTGGCCTTGGGCCGGCGCGGGAGGCTGGGAGGCCCAGGCTGGGCTGGACTCTCTTCTCCCTCTCCCCTATTTCCTATACTAATTAAAACAAAACAGAAAAAGAGGAAGAAGAGAAAGAGAAGTTAGGGGTGGAATCTGGGCATGGGGATAAATTTTTCCGGACTCGCAAAAATATGCTCGTTCCAAGAAAAATAGAAAGGGGCATGATTGAAAGATTTAAATTCAAACACATTTGAATTTAATTCAAATGGGTTTGAACTAGGACTTGATAAAAGGAAGGTCCAAAAATGTTCGGATTTTTGGTGGAGCTCCGGAAAAACAAGAAAGAATATATGGGCAAGGTTTGGAGACCAAACTTGAAGCAGAAAAGGAACGAAATTATTTTGCAAGTGTGTTTGCGGGTGATTCCGAAATAGTGGAATATTTAATATAGCTCCCTAAATATCGGGAGGGTATGTTATAAAGAGAAGTCATCCTTCCCTCGATTTAAATGGATCGAAAAAAATCCATACAATTTATTTAGTTGAGGTTTTAAAAAAATTAATGATATGATGGCATGATGACATGATGCAATGCACATGATGCAAGGATGAATGCGACAAATAAAACAAATCACACGACGAAACTTGGAGTAGCTGGAAGTCTTCTGGAACGTCGGTCTCGGGGCGTCACAACTAAGAAGACTGGAGTCCGTCCAGTCGACCGATTAGGAGTTGTCCTCAATCCCCAAAGTACTGATGAAAGTTCGTCGACCTAGGCTCCTGCTGGATGCTTGAGGTCACGCATCAATCGGGGTTTCAGTCCTTTGAGAATCAATCCATTTGCTCTTTCAGCCTGCCCATTCGACTGAGGATGGGCGACTGAAGCGCAATTGACCCTTATGCCTTGGGAAGCACAAAAGGCTCTAAACTCGTCAGATTCGAAGTTTGACCCATTATCCATGATGATGTTGTGTGGAACACCATATCTGAATGTCAATTCTCTGATGAAGCTTACATCTATACTCGCTTCAAGGTTTTTAATGGGCTTGGCTTCAATCCATTTGGTAAACTTGTCGACTGCTACCAGCACATGGGTAAATCCACTCCTGCCGGTCCTTAGAGGTCCAACCATATCCAAACCCCAGACAGCGAAAGACCAGACGAGTGGAATAGTCTTCAGAGCTGACGCGGGCTTATGGGACATGTTGGAGTAGAACTGACAACCTTCACATTTGTCTACTATTTCTTTTGCCATCTCGTTGGCATGTGGCCAGTAAAATGCGGCTCAGTATGCTTTGGCCACGATGGTCCGAGAGGATGCATGGTGACCACAGGTCCCTGAGTGAATATCGTTGAGGATCATTCGGCCTTCTTCTGGCATGATGCATTTGGAAAGAAACAAACAACATAGTAAACACACAAGCATAAACAAGTCATGATGCACAAACAAGTATGATGCATGTCCGGTTTAAAGAGGCATGGCATGGCAAAATGCAACAAACTATCTTACAAATTAAGTGGAGCTCAATATGCAACGGAGTTGCATATTGACGAAACACCACATCAATTATTTAGTTCTCCCTCGGTTATGCTATCCAACAATATTAACTGTTGTTAAACGGGGGGGGGGGGGGGGGGGGGGGGGGGGGGGGGGGGGGGGGGGGGGGGGGGGGGGGGGGGGGGGGGGGGGGGGGGGGGGGGGGGGGGGGGGGGGGGGGGGGGGGGGGGGGGGGGGGGGGGGGGGGGGGGGGGGGGGGGGGGGGGGGGGGGGGGGGGGGGGGGGGGGGGGGGGGGGGGGGGGGGGGGGGGGGGGGGGGGGGGGGGGGGGGGGGGGGGGGGGGGGGGGGGGGGGGGGGGGGGGGGGGGGGGGGGGGGGGGGGGGGGGGGGGGGGGGGGGGGGGGGGGGGGGGGGGGGGGGGGGGGGGGGGGGGGGGGGGGGGGGGGGGGGGGGGGGGGGGGGGGGGGGGGGGGGGGGGGGGGGGGGGGGGGGGGGGGGGGGGGGGGGGGGGGGGGGGGGGGGGGGGGGGGGGGGGGGGGGGGGGGGGGGGGGGGGGGGGGGGGGGGGGGGGGGGGGGGGGGGGGGGGGGGGGGGGGGGGGGGGGGGGGGGGGGGGGGGGGGGGGGGGGGGGGGGGGGGGGGGGGGGGGGGGGGGGGGGGGGGGGGGGGGGGGGGGGGGGGGCAAAAGCATTATTATTAGTTCAAGAGAAGTAGCAAGTTTATTTAAGTAGAGAGCAAAATCCAGGTAGCGCTTAATGCACAAACCATTGAGGATTACACAAGTGAAGCATGTATATCAACATCAAATATAATCTGACATTGTAGGAGAGAGTCACAACATGTAATCTTGCACGGAATTGGACCAGAAGTTCCTAGCATCAGTAATTGTATAGATCAAGCAAAATGTCTCTTGTAAGAAAGAGATGAATCTCATGGTCAGCTAAGCACCTGCACGAATAATGCATAACCACTTTGGCGGCCTTCGTGCCACCTTCGCACGGCGGCTTCTGCTATGTTTCCATCGCTGTCTCCGGAAGGCGCACAGGGAAGAGAGTGGCACCTCGGCGCGAAAAGGGGCGTGGCGCGGTGCGGCCAGCCGGGAGGAGGTGGCCGCCGCCATCCGGTGGTGCCAGCCGCTGGGGTTTGGCCTGCTGCTCCTCCCGTTGAAGCCATCAGTGTTCCCTCTATCGAGCGGCCCCGACGCAGAGGAGGAGAGGAGGAGGGAGGCGGCGCGTGAGGGCCGGCGGCGAGCCGTGCTCCTCCTGCTGAGCAGCGGGAGTGCGAGGAGGAGGGGAAGGCGCGACGGCGCGATGGCGAGTGGGCATGGTGGCGGCGCCAGGGGACGGGAGGCGGCGGCGGCGGGGCGGCGGCATGGAGAATGGGCTAGGGTTAGGGGAATGAGGAGCGGGGGGAAGTGAGGAGATGGGGAGAGGACGAGGCTGTCGGCGCCCTATCGACCCCCCTCTCATGCGATGCGAAAAGATGAGAATACCCTCGGTGGGGCACGGAATTTACAGGCGGTGGCATGGCCTAGCAGTGCGAGGAGAGAACGGACGGCCCGGATCGCACCATCTCGCGATCGGACGGCCCGGATCGCTCCATCTCGTGATCCGACGGACAGGACGCGTCAGGGAGCTCGATCGGACGGTCCAGAATCCAAACGCACGGGGAGGCTTCATTTTGCTTCGGACTCTAACAATGGGATATGTAGGATGAATGTGGTTTGTATATAGGTTTGTATATAGAGAGAAGGGGTACTCTAATAACATTACAAAGAAGGTAACTGAGCAAGGTCTGCACTCGTTGCTTTTCTTTCGTTTAGAATCCCCCTCTCTCTTTTCTGGGATGTTCATCATAACTAGCAGAGTGCCAGTGTGTTGCTACAGCAATGGCTGGTCAACCTTGTACTCACTTCATTAGCTCCGAGGTACTCCCTAGTAGTAGTAGTAGTAGTAGTAGTAGGGGGCACCGAAAAACTCCTTTGGTGCACGGCGTCCAGTGCTATGCATATCTTCACCCTTCGCCAGCATGTGGATCAACATCGAGCATTAATGGAGCAATGTATAGCATCCACTTGTTTGTTATTCACTCCGCTGTATTGGCTTCGTAATTCATCCACATTGGTCCTGGATTCCTCCACCATTCGCCGCAGATGTCCCGCGAGCCAGCACCCTAAGTTGAAGGTTTGTTTTGGACTTTCCCTGTTTGGGAATCCTCTCAAGGTTTGAAATAGACCGGGATCAAAGAGTTCGGTGTGCTGATTTCCGGGGTTGCAAGTTTAGGGTTTGATTTAGCTTTCGTATACAAGTTCAAGGTCTGTTTTGGACTTTTTCCTATATAAAATGTATCCACCAGCAATGACGAAATCCCGCCCGATGGTCAACGGCACTGTAGTAGACGGTAGTGTCCGATTAATCACCATAGACATGTTGGACGACATAATTCAGCCCAACTACCTCTAGATATACTGTGTGCCGACTTACATCTGTATCAAAAATGCCACCGTCGCACGTCTACTGGCCATGTGCTAGAGTTCTACTGACCTTCCATTGTACCCGTTGTTCCAAAATTGTATTGTGTCTCCCGGAACACATCAATATGCTCGTGGTGAAATGCAACAGCAACACCGACACAGCTAAGTCGATCCCCCCAAATGACTTTTCTATCAGGTACAATCATCACCGTCTTTTTTATCAGGTCCATTATTTATTTGAATTTGCGGCGCATTCTTATAACAAATCTACCTTTTTAAAGTTACATTTTTCATTATCGGTGTGCAGTTTTATTTGATTTAACTTTTTTATACTCCCTCCGTTCCCAAATATTTGTCTTTCTAGACATTTCAAATGACTACCACATATGGATGTATGTAGACATACTTTAGAGTGTAGATTCACTCATTTTGCTCCGTATGTAGTCACTTGTTGAAATCGCTAGAAAGACAAATATTTGGGAACGGTGGGAGTAGATCACTGTTACCACTTTACTATCAGGTACGAATCTAACTTTTTTCATTATCGGTGTGCAGCTCTTCAAACACTCCAAGCATCGGGTCAAAGTCACCGAATCCCTCGACCACTCCGCTAGCTATGCGGCCGTAGGCGTACCCGGCAGTAGCCTTTCCATTGCTCTGATTATCTTCCCTTGTTGTGCATTTCGCCTGCTGGTCATAATGATAGCATATTAATGTAAGCGTGTTATTAAACTATGTACAAGATCCTCATTTTTGCTACCTTATCTGCCAAGCCATCATCAACATAGACCATAGCTTTCGATTCCACGCCGCACCCAACCTCAACATAGCACTGTCACCAAGCAAGAAATATTTGTTATTGGCCCAGAACAAAAAAGAACATTTTTGAAATGCTGTGGAAATTAATGTATTCAACAATTTCGTGTTTGGATCAAACCTCTATACGTCCATTTATAGAAGCAGATGAAACAGTTGAGCTAATTTCGACATCAGTAGAATCAGTAGCTTTCATTTTGAAGTACCTAACAGGCTGCTATGGTAAGAAGAAGATGAGAACAGATGAAGAAGAAGGAAATCTAAACGAACATGTACCGGTACATAATCTATACATATACTAATTACAGACTTTCAAGAAATTCTCACGTTAATCAGTAATTAGAAGCCGTTAATCTGGTGGGGCCAAATTATTACGGTGTAGATCAATCATAGAAATTCCCACGTTATAAAAGTTCTCTGAAAATTATGAGAGGTCAGCAAAAGAAAAAAAAACACCTCCAATCTAACAAACGATCAACAACGATAGGTTGATTTCTCACGCTAGAAACCAGAAAAGGTACGATACTAACAGATAATCTGATCTGTTTCTTGCCGGTTCTCTCACAAATATGTTTCCTTCTATGCGCACGTTTCCTTCTTTCCAAAAGAACTCTGACGTCCCCTCATGGTTAGTAATCCAAGCGATCCTCTCCTTCTCTCCTTCCTGCTCACGAAGTAACAAATCACGATTACTATTAAAAATATCAGGAATCACAATTCCCTCACCCAGATAAACGTCCTATCTCCCTCCTTACTCCTCACGAAGGAACAGATAAACGTCCTATCTCTCTCCTTCCTCCTCACGAAGGAACAAATCACGATTCCCTCGCGAGAAAATCCGAAACCCATCTCCCCTTCCTCCTCCTGCTGAGAGTCTTGATAGGCGACGCTCTCCCCTTCCTCCTCCTGCTGACAGTCCTGACAGGCGCCGAGTCTCGATCTCGCTATCACTCCCGTCCCTGACCCTCCAATTGATTTTTGTTGGTTCGGCTCAAGGAGGAGTGGTGGCCTCTGCATCCTCATGGCCTCTCTTCATCGTAGGCTTCCTCTGCCTCGACGCGGTTGTAGCCATGACAGATTGGATTGAGGCTAGCTAGGAGTCTAGCCCAGAATTGCATCAAGACACCGATCGCTCAAACATACAAGGACGAGTCAGATCGTCTATTGAATAGCGGCAGCCGTTGCAACACATACGAAGGCTTTGGTAAGGCCGGCATGATGTGAATATAGCCTGTATGTCGATGCATGGCAGAATGACCCATGAGAGGATTCTCCGTCATGGTTGGGGAGTAGTATGGAGTCCAACTTTTAGATTAGCAGACTGTCGGATCTGGGGTTCCGGCAAAACCCTTAAGGTTCGAACTCTGGGGTGCGCGCGAAGTTCTTTCCCTCCTATCGATCCACGCCCTAACTTGCGAAGATCTCGCGAACGAACTCGATGAACTCGCAACACAGAAAGACACGAGATTTATACTGGTTCGGGCCACCGTTGTGGTGTAATACCCTACTCCAGTGTGGTGGTGGTGGATTGCCTCTTGGGCTGATGATGAACAGTACAAGGGGAAGAACAGCCTCCTGAAGTTGAGGTGTTCTTGTGCTTGTCGAACTTGTGTGGTGAGGACTCGATGCACTATCCGATGCCCTCTACTGTGGTGGCTAGTTCTACTTATATAGGCCCTGGTCCTCTCCCCAAATATTGAGCGGGAAGGGAGCCAACAACGGCGGGCAAATTTGAAAGGGGACAGCTAGTACAAGCTATCCTGACAAAAGTGGTCTTCGCCTGCAAAAGGCTCTGGTGGTGACGCCGTCTTGGGCTCCATGATGACCTCCGTCTTGCCGTCCCGCTGGTCTTGGTCTCGTTGCACCGATATGGAAACATTTGCCTGATGCCTCGGTACTCCGCGCCTGCGCCTGCTTCCTTAGCACCAAAGAGGAAACAAGGACGCTGCGCGCGCTGGCGCCCGCCTGGTGTCGGTCGTAATGGCTCACGTCACTAGAGCCTCGCGAGGTTTGCCCCGCCTTGATATCTCCGCTCCTCGCGAACCTGCCTGGAGAGGCCGCTCCTGAGGAGGTCTTGCGTCGTCTGCCTCGCGAGGCTTGGCCCCTCGCGAGGGTCTTGAATGCCTTGTTGATGAAGATGGGCCGTACGGGCCTGCTAGCAAAGCCACGCCGTGGGCCGCAGGCAGGCAAGTCTGGGGACCCCCGTTCCCAGAACGCCGACAGTAGCCCCCGGGCCCAAGGTGCGCTCCGGCTTGGCTTCGCGGCGAAGCCAAGGGCCAAGCGCGTAGCGCCGCGGTCCCCAAAAGCCTGCGGCCTCGGTTGACGCGTGGCGGTTGATTGGACGTGGGCGTCTCCACTTCCCCACGCTGCCTCGGCAACTGCTTGATTTGACAAAAGGCTGGCGCAGACAGTGCTTGCCTTCATTGCTTCTTCCTCGCCTCGCTCCAGATCCCCTTTCTCGCTCCTCGCCACCGATACCTCCAGATCTGCTCCAATCTTGCTCCGCATCTGCGACCCATGGCGCCGCGCAAGACCAAGCCCTCCTCGGCGCCGGCTTGGTACGAGCCAGCGCTGGAAGCACCCACCGTCACAGAAAAGAGCCTTGCCTCCGCGCGCCTGCTGACGGCGGGGGAGAGCAATGGGGGGGGGGGGGGGGGGGGGGGGGGGGGGGGGGTTATTTCCTGACGTTCACCCTTGATCAGGCCGACACCTTCGGCGAAGAAAAGAAAGGGGGATACGGCGGCCGCGCCTCCCTCCGCAGGGAAAGGAGGCAGCAGCCCTCCTCGGCGCCGGCTTGGTACGAGCCAGCGCTGGAAGCACCCACCGTCACAGAAAAGAGCCTTGCCTCCGCGCGCCTGCTGACGGCGGGGGAGAGCAATGAAGGGGGCAAGACGGAGCTCCGGCTTGCCTCCGACGTGCCGGAGCCCGAGGGAAGCACCTTCTTCCCCTTCTTCTCGAGCAGCATCGCCGTCGGGTTGGTTCCCCCCTTCTCCGATTTCTTTTATGAGGTCCTTGACCACTACGGGTTGCAGGCGTTGCACCTCCACCCCAACTCTATCCTCCTCCTGTCCATCTTCGCCTACTACTGTGAGGCGTACCTGGGTGTGATGCCATCCGTGGCGCTTCTACGCCACTTCTTCTTCCTTCGCGTCAGCGATGGACACATCTCCGGGTGCGCCAATTTCATCGCATCTGGCAAGGCCAACTCAATCTCGAGCACCGGGAAGAGGGCCGACAATATCCGAGCCAAATGGGTCATGATGGACGCCAAGCGCGCCCATCCGCGTTTCGCCTTGCCAACGGAGGCGCCTCAGTTCAACAAAGGGTGGCCCTGCGCGAAGCTTGCTGATGAGCGGGCGTCGTCTGTGTTGGGCCAGATGCAGACCGACCTGAAGCCAGGCAACGCGAAGGCGGCGAAGGTCACAGGGGCCATGCTCCTGAGGGAATTCTTGATGCTGCGCGTCGCCCCGCTCCAGGCGCGAACGCGCCCCTTGTGGAAGCTTGGAGATGGAGAAGACAAGATCCGCCTGAGGCCGGGGGCCCTGCCTGACGGCGAACTGGCTGCTGTCCTGCGCCTCCTGGTTGGGGATAACCAGGAGTACCCGCCGAGCGCCTTCACTCCTTTGTTCCTCCGCAAGGACTGGGAGCCACTTGTGCTTTCCAGGCCGACCTTCGACGCACACGGGCTGGTGCCGCCTGCGCTCTCCGGAGCCCCTGCAGCACCGAAGCCGGTGGAGGTGTCCTCCGACGATCCCGGTGGGGGGAAGGAAGAGGAGGGAGACTCGGAGGCGACCCTCGAAGAGATGGGGGAAAACTCCCCCTTGAGCAAAGCTGAAATCCTCCGCGCCCTTCCTGACGACGCCGAGGTCGACGCCCGCCAGGAGGGGGGAGAACTGCCCGTCGTCCCGACGAGGAGTAGGTCGTCACTGATCCCTCGGGATGCTGCCTCCGCCCTGACGCCGCCTGGGGCTGCCTCCAGCCCTCCTGCTGCGCCGTCTCCTGCCCGCGCGCCTACTTCCCAGGCTCCGAAACTTTCGGGCTTCAAGCTCCCCAAGCGGAAAGTGGAATACGTTGCGGTGGATCGGTAAGTGCCTTGAGCTTCGTCTTGTCCCTGCCTGTACTTGTTATTTCCTGACGTTCACCCTTGATCAGGCCGACACCTTCGGCGAAGAAAAGAAAGGGGGATACGGCGGCCGCGCCTCCCTCCGCAGGGAAAGGAGGCAGCAGCACTCGCACCTCCCCAGCCCGGTCGCCCTCGTGAGGCCAAGAAGAGCATCGCCGGGAGGAGTCAGCCCCCATGGCCCCTCTGGCTCCCGAAGTGCCGGCGTCTGGCTCGGCTGAAGGGGTCCCGACTGCTCCGGAACCCGCAGTCTCCCAAGCCCTGGTGACGGCGTCGCCTTCTCCCACTGCTGCACCTCCACTCCCAGGTTCTTCTGCTCCCGCTACTGTCCTGGAGCGTGCTCTTTCGGAGATGAACCAGCTGCAGGCAGATCTCCTGAGCGCGGACCCGCGCCTGGTGGCCGGGCACCTGGAACTGGCCTCTGGCTGGCTTCACTCTGACTTGGCGGTCCGCGCGACGCTGAGCCAAGTCGCGGCGTCTTCAGAGAAGGAGAAGCAGAGCGCCGCCAATGCTGCAGCCGATCGCGAGGCGGCACTGAAAGACGCCAAGGCCGCCCGCGATCGCTGCCGAGAGCTGGAGGACGAGCTGAAGAGCCTGCACGACAAGCACGCCGAAGAAGCACGCGGCCGCCAGGCGAAGGAGGAGGAGATGAGGGCCCGGGAGGACGCCGTCAAGAACCGTGATGCTGAGCTGGAGGAGTTGGGGAAGACGCAGGCCGCCGAGCGCAGCCGGCTGGAGGAGCTGGAGCGGAAGGTGAAGGCGAGGGAGGCCGATCTTGACGCCAAGGCGCGGGTCCTGGCTGAAGACCGCGTGGCCTTTGCCGATCTCGAGGAGAGGTCTCGCAAGGCACTGAAGACGCTCTACGAGCACGGCTTGGAGAGGCCGCTGACCACCGATGAGGACGGCCCCGCCCTGCTGCTTCCTCTCCTGGTGAAGGCGCTTGAGGAAGTCGTGGATGGTATCGGTCCCATGGCAGAGGCAGAAGCTCGCGTCCTGTCTTCAGCTGCATTGACTCGTGTCTTCAGCCATCTGCACCTTCGCGACCCCAGCGCTTGTCTTGACGAGCTGCTGGAGCCTGTGGCTGATGATGACTGCGCAGCCGTCGCCGCAGCCGTGCAAGGTCAGGTGGAGGCCCTGCTGAAGAAGTTCCGCGGCTTTGCCTCCGCGCCC
Organism: Thinopyrum obtusiflorum; assembly: GCA_036873465.1. Taxonomy (NCBI): domain Eukaryota; kingdom Viridiplantae; phylum Streptophyta; class Magnoliopsida; order Poales; family Poaceae; genus Thinopyrum; species Thinopyrum obtusiflorum. The sequence goes on from JAAAWM010007959.1 coordinate 10,136, forward strand.
TTGTCCGGTGATGCCGCCGATCCTGCGGCTGGTGGTGCAGGTGAAGACGTCGTTACCCGAGGAGGAGCACCTTCTGCAGGCAATGGCGGTGTCCAGGGGTGACCTGCGGCTACTCTCCTGTTTCGTTCCTGTAATATGCATCAGGCCTCGTGGAGGTGTTAAACTTTTCATTTGGTATTGTGAGGACAATATGTTTTGTAACATTTGCTTTGAGATTTTGTGATTTCCTTCCTATTTGCTTTGCGTTCTGCGTCGGCAGAGCCCGGCCCCGCGCATACCTCAACCGCCATTGGGCCGACCGGAGACCAGGACGGACCAAGAAGTGAGGGGCTACGTGACCAGTTAGGCTCCTGAGTCGCGATGCTCAGGAGTCCCCCTTGACGCGCAAACAGCTTATAGGGAGAGTACGCGAGGATAGATTAATGTTCTACGTCGGCAGAGCCCGGCCCCGCGCATACCTCAACCGCCATTGGGCCGACCGGAGACCAGGACGGACCAAGGAGTGAGGGGCTACGTGACCAGTTAGGCTCCTGAGTCGCGATGCTCAGGAGTCCCCCTTGACGTGCAAACAATTTCCATACCTGCCCTCGCCGAGGCCTCGGGAGGGGCGTGCGACGGCCAGGTCCGGGAGACCTGGTTGAGTGGCGTGCGCTTGGGCGTGGCCCGAGCGCAGCCCCCGGGCCCGGGAGACCTGGTTGGGTGGCGTACGCTTGGGCGTGACCCGAGCGCAGCCCCCATGTCCAGCCCCCTCGCGCGGCTCTCCCGAGGGGAGGCGTTGCGGTGAGGCCGGACGTTGAGCTCTGGGGCTCCCTGAGGTTGGTACGACCGTGGAGCCGCCCTCAGTTGTTTATCACCAGCGCGGAGCATAGTGCTTCCGCTTGTGCACGGGCATAGCCGCTCCTCGGCAGTGTCGACGGCCAGCGTGGAGCATGGTGCTTCCACTTGTGCGTG
>JAAAWM010007960.1:0-11089 GCA_036873465.1 Thinopyrum obtusiflorum
GGACCTCAAACAATGTTCATGAATTAGAAAAAAGCTTCACAAATTAGAAAATATCCATAGACTTAAAACATGTGCATGAACTTTAAATACATTTGAAAAATTAAAAATGTTCTTTAATTTCACAAAATCTGCAAGATATTTATTAAGTGTTCATGAATGAAAGTGTGAAAAAAGGAAAAAAAAAGTTGGTAAATTCACCGAGCAAGGAGATAGCTACACGCAGCAGAGTGAAGGGGAGATCGCTCCTTTTTGAGCCGGCATAGTTACGTAGTTGATTTGAAGTTTTGTTCTTAGCCTAGTGAAACTTTTGTTTGTCATGCTTCAAATAGTGTTTCTGTTGTATGTTGCTTAAAAGTGTGTATATGTTGTGGATGGTGTTGGATGAACTATATGTATGTGGAACTCTATCAAATGGTGTTCTTTTTGCCATAGGTGTCCGATAGTGATGGGCTTCATAACAATAACAAATGGTGTTCTTTTTGCCATAGGTGTCCGATAGTGATGGGCTTCATAACAATAACCATGTGTGATGTCAATTTTTTATGTATCAGGAAACACAAACACTGACCGGCTATAGATAACAGCAGTGACTAGTTAGTGACCGACCATTGGACGGCCGATGACTGACAAGTATAGGAGATCTATTGCAGCTTTTTGATAAATAAGAGTGTCAAACCCAACGAGGAGCAAAAGGAATCTATAAGAAGTTTTTAGCAAGGTTTCACTCCAAAATCTATAAAAGTAATTTGATAGGACATTTGGTAGCAAGATAATGCATAAAATGATAAACAATAACAATAACAATAAAGTGCAACAAGTGGCACAATCCTTACATATGCTAAGGACAAGTGATTGTGTTTCTTATAGTGATTAAAACGCTCTTGAGGACACACAGGAATTTCACCAAGTTTCATTGAGTTACCTTTTGTTGTTTCGATAAGTATTGTGCGGGCAGGCATGCGCTAAGGTACTGCCTTTACTTGGACAAATAACTATTGATCATTATATCCTCCATGTAAGCATTCACAATTACAAGAGAAATAATTAAGATAAATCTACCATAACATTGAACTTTATCTTTAGGATCAAATCAACCCCTTGTGCAACAATTTGTAAACTAGTGTTTAGGTTTCTATCACTCTTGCTGCCAATTATCTACAAACTAATCCCACAATGTCTTCCCCTAGGCCCAACAGCAGATCTTGCGACCAGCTCATGGTTCTGGCACATGGATAGCACGTTCCCACGCACCCCTGTCTATGGCTAGTTCTTTGGTGATACTCCATTCCTTCAGATCTCTCTTTACGGACTCCTCTCATGTCAAATTCAATCTACCCCAAACTCTCTTGACATTATCAGCACGCTTTAGCCGTCCGTTATGCACCGGAGCATTGATACGTCTCCAACGTATCTATAAGTTTTTATTATTTCATACTATTATATTATCAATCTTGTATGCTTTATATGTCATTTTATATCACTTTTGGGAACTAACATATTAACCTAGTGCCTAGGAGGGGCCCTCGTGGCTCCGTCTGACCTAATTCCGACGCTATAAATTTTCAAATATTACAAAAACCCCAGAGCGAGACCCGAAATAATTACTCCGCCGTTGCAAGTCTCTAGCCTCTACATCAACCTTACCGCCTCTCTGATGATGCTGATAACCCACAAGTATAGGGGGGACCCACGCCTGGTATCCATCTCGTCTATCGGGAGGGTATCCTCTGGATCCATAAATGGATCTTGATTGACCTGCTCAAGTGGCTAGGTCGTGTCACAGATCATATCAGTATTCTGGTTGTGCTGCCTCCTTGACTTTCGGCAAGGGTAGACAGGTGGGTGTTCGGCCTCTCCAGCCGGCATGTCCCATCCTCGAGGAGGGCTATCTGGCTGGTCTCCTTGAGTTCGTCTGGGCGCTACGGGCTCAAGGGCCTCATCGTCAAATTGCGGCAACACTTTGCGCTTGGGGTAGCTCTTCGTTTGTCGCTCATAGCCGTACCCTTCTTCGGCTGCTAGGACTTTCGTCCATCTGTCATTGAGGGTGTCTTGTTCAGCTTTTATCTGTTGCTGCTTCTTCTTCAAGCTCTGCATGGTGTCTATGAGATGTTGCTTGAATCGTTCTTGTTCCAATGGATCTTTTGGAACGATAAAATCTTTAGCTCCAAGGCTGACATCCTCTTCGGAGAGAGGCATATAGTTGCTATCTTCAGAATCATTGGGGTCCTAGGGGTTATACTGACCCTCATGCCCCTCTGAGCCATCAGGCTGGTGCTCGGTGGCAGGATCGCCAAGGTCTTCCGTGTTGTTCGGGGTGTCGTCCTCTCGGGAGCCCATGTTGCTTTGGGGGGGGGGGGGGGGGGGGGGGGGGGGGGGGGGGGGGGGGGGGGGGGGGGGGGGGGGGGGGGGGGGGGGGGGGGGGGGGGGGGGGGGGGGGGGGGGGGGGGGGGGGGGGGGGGGGGGGGGGGGGGGGGGGGGGGGGGGGGGGGGGGGGGGGGGGGGGGGGGGGGGGGGGGGGGGGGGGGGGGGGGGGGGGGGGGGGGGGGGGGGGGGGGGGGGGGGGGGGGGGGGGGGGGGGGGGGGGGGGGGGGGGGGGGGGGGGGGGGGGGGGGGGGGGGGGGGGGGGGGGGGGGGGGGGGGGGGGGGGGGGGGGGGGGGGGGGGGGGGGGGGGGGGGGGGGGGGGGGGGGGGGGGGGGGGGGGGGGGGGGGGGGGGGGGGGGGGGGGGGGGGGGGGGGGGGGGGGGGGGGGGGGGGGGGGGGGGGGGGGGGGGGGGGGGGGGGGGGGGGGGATTTTATATGGTTTTTGGAACTAACCTATTAACCTAGAGCCCAGTGCCAGTTTATGTTTTTCCTTGTTTTTGAGTTTTACAGAAAAGGAATACCAAACGGAGTCCAATTGACCTGCCAATTTTTGTGGACTTTTTATGGACCAAAAGAAGCCCCTGGAGTGAAAGAGTTGGGCCAGAAGAGTCCCGAGCCATCCATGAGGGTAGGGGGCGCGCCCTACCCCCTGGGCATGGGCCCCTATCTCGTGGATGACTCGGAGACACCCCTGACGTGAGACCTACGCCAAAAATTCCTATAAATACAAAAACCTCCAGAAAATAACCTAGATCGAGAGTTCCGCCGCCGCAAGCCTCTGTAGCCACCAAAAACCAATCGAGACCCTATTCCGGCACCCTGCCGGAGGGGGGATCCCTCACCGGTGGCCATCTTCATCATCCCGGCGCTCTCCATGACGAGGAGGGAGTAGTTCACCCTTGGGGCTGAGGGTATGTACCAGTAGCTATGTGTTTGATCTCTCTCTCTCTCTCGTGTTCTTGATTTGGCACGATCTTGATGTATCGTGAGCTTTGCTATTATAGTTGGATCTTATGATGTTTCTCCCCCTCTACTCTCTTGTAATGGATTGAGTTTTCCCTTCGAAGTTATCTTATCGGATTGAGTCTTTAAGGATTTGAGAACACTTGATGTATGTCTTGCGTGGGATACCCGTGGTGATAATGGGGTATTCTATTGATTCACTTGATGTATGTTTTGGTGATCAACTTGCGGGTTCCATGACCTTGGGAATCTATGCATAGGGGTTGGCACACATTTTCGTCTTGACTCTCTGGTAGAAACTTTGGGGCACTCTTTGAAGTTCTTTGTGTTGGTTGAATAGATGAATCTGAGATTGTGTGATGCATATCGTATAATCATACCCACGGATACTTGAGGTGACATTGGAGTATCTAGGTGACATTTGGGTTTTGGTTGATTTGTATCTTAAGGTGTTATTCTAGTACGAACTCTATGATGGGGGGGGGGGGGGGGGGGGGGGGGGGGGGGGGGGGGGGGGGGGGGGGGGGGGGGGGGGGGGGGGGGGGGGGGGGGGGGGGGGGGGGGGGGGGGGGGGGGGGGGGGGGGGGGGGGGGGGGGGGGGGGGGGGGGGGGGGGGGGGGGGGGGGGGGGGGGGGGGGGGGGGGGGGGGGGGGGGGGGGGGGGGGGGGGGGGGGGGGGGGGGGGGGGGGGGGGGGGGGGGGGGGGGGGGGGGGGGGGGGGGGGGGGGGGGGGGGGGGGGGGGGGGGGGGGGGGGGGGGGGGGGGGGGGGGGGGGGGGGGGGGGGGGGGGGGGGGGGGGGGGGGGGGGGGGGGGGGGGGGGGGGGGGGGGGGGGGGGGGGGGGGGGGGGGGGGGGGGGGGGGGGGGGGGGGGGGGGGGGGGGGGGGGGGGGGGGGGGGGGGGGGGGGGGGGGGGGGGGGGGGGGGGGGGGGGGGGGGGGGGGGGGGGGGGGGGGGGGGGGGGGGGGGGGGGGGGGGGGGGGGGGGGGGGGGGGGGGGGGGGGGGGGGGGGGGGGGGGGGGGGGGGGGGGGGGGGGGGGGGGGGGGGGGGGGGGGGGGGGGGGGGGGGGGGGGGGGGGGGGGGGGGGGGGGGGGGGGGGGGGGGGGGGGGGGGGGGGGGGGGGGGGGGGGGGGGGGGGGGGGGGGGGGGGGGGGGGGGGGGGGGGGGGGGGGGGGGGGGGGGGGGGGGGGGGGGGGGGGGGGGGGGGGGGGGGGGGGGGGGGGGGGGGGGGGGGGGGGGGGGGGGGGGGGGGGGGGGGGGGGGGGGGGGGGGGGGGGGGGGGGGGGGGGGGGGGGGGGGGGGGGGGGGGGGGGGGGGGGGGGGGGGGGGGGGGGGGGGGGGGGGGGGGGGGGGGGGGGGGGGGGGGGGGGGGGGGGGGGGGGGGGGGGGGGGGGGGGGGGGGGGGGGGGGGGGGGGGGGGGGGGGGGGGGGGGGGGGGGGGGGGGGGGGGGGGGGGGGGGGGGGGGGGGGGGGGGGGGGGGGGGGGGGGGGGGGGGGGGGGGGGGGGGGGGGGGGGGGGGGGGGGGGGGGGGGGGGGGGGGGGGGGGGGGGGGGGGGGGGGGGGGGGGGGGGGGGGGGGGGGGGGGGGGGGGGGGGGGGGGGGGGGGGGGGGGGGGGGGGGGGGGGGGGGGGGGGGGGGGGGGGGGGGGGGGGGGGGGGGGGGGGGGGGGGGGGGGGGGGGGGGGGGGGGGGGGGGGGGGGGGGGGGGGGGGGGGGGGGGGGGGGGGGGGGGGGGGGGGCCCCCCTGCCTCGTGCCTTCCTCGTTGATCCCCTAACGTGCACTCCAAGTCTCCTGGATTGCTTTCTTTCTGAAAATAACTTCTCCCGAAGGTTTCATTCCGTTTGGACTCTGTTTGATATTCCTTTTCTTCGAAACACTGAAACAAGGAAAAAAACAGAAACTGGCACTGGGCTCTGGGTCAATAGGTTAGTCCCAAAAGTAATATAAAAGTGCATAGTAAAGCCCATTAAACATCCAAGATGGATAATATAATAGCATGAATACTTCATAAATTATAGATACGTTGGAGACGTATCAGCATCCCCAAGCTTAATTCCTGCTCGTCCTCGAGTAGGTAAATGATAAAAGAAATAATTTATGAAGTGTGAATGCTAGCAGGTGCACAAGTTTGATCAATGATAATTTCAATCACCTTTTCTAGCATCATTATATGTCATAATAGTAGCTCAACTCAAAAAACTTTTCATGATCAAGTAACAAACTATTCACATGTTAAAGCATAGGTCATAAACTTTCTTGAAAACTAACAAACCGTGTTATTAGTCATCAAACAATTACAATTCATCTTATTTTCAGGAAGAGTCTATGTCAGAGCTTTGATTTAGCAAACTCCACATACTCAACTATCATTTAGTCTTTCACAATTGCTAACACTCACGCGATATTTATGGGTTCAAAGTTTTAATCAGACACAGAGAAAGATAGGGGCTTATAGATTCGCCTCCCAACCTTTTACCTCAAGGGTAATGTCAACAATAATAGTTCATGATGCCTTACATCCAATTGGATATATATATCAGAATCTTTCCAACACGAGGTGCTTGCCAAAGGATAAAATGTAAAAAGGAAAGGTGAAGATCACCATGACTCTTGCATAAAAATAAAAGATAGGCCCTTCGCAGAGGGAAGCAGAGGTTGCCATGCGCTTTTATAGTTGGATGCACAAAATCTTAATGCGAGGGAACGTCACTTTATATTGCCACTTGTGATAGGGACCTTTATTATGCAGTCCGTCGCTTTTATTTCTTCCATATCACAATGATCGTATAAAGCTTATTTTCTCCACACTAAAAGATCATACATATTTAGAGAGCAATTTTTATTGCATGCACCGATGACAACTTACTTGAAGGATCTTACTCAATCCATAGGTAGGTATGGTGGACTCTCATGGCAATACTGGTTTAAGGGATGTTTGGAAGCACAAGTAGTATCTCTACTTGGTGCAAGGAATTTGGCTAGCATGAGGGGGAAAGGCAAGCTCAACGTGTTGGGCGATCCATGACAATATACTTTATTTCGGATATAAGAAAACATAACCCATTACGTTGTCTTCCTTGTCCAACATCAACCTTTTATCATGTCATATTTTAATGAGTGCTCACAATTACAAAAGATGTCCAAGATAGTATATTTATATGTGAAATCTCTCTTCCTTCAATATTCTTTCATGAATTGTCCAAGTGACCAATACAATGTTTGCTAACCTTCAATAAATTTACCACCTCTACTTCTTATATGTAAAGTCATTACTCCCCATGGGATAAGCATATGAAACATATATAATTTCATATTTATGACATTCAAATCATTCAACCATTTACTCATAGGATATAAGTGAAGCACACGAGTAAATGACAAACTACTCCAAAAAGATATAAGTGAAGATCAATGAGTAGTTAAATTATTATGTAGCTATGTGAAGACTCTCTATCATTTAAGAATTTCAGATCTTGGTATTTTATTCAAACAGCAAGCAAAGCTAAAGAAAATAAAACGACGCTCCAAGCAAAACACATATCATGTGGTGAATAAAAATATAGCTCCAAGTGAAGTTACCGATGAACGAAGACGAAAAAGGGGATGCCTTCCGGGGCATCCCCAAGCTTAGACGCTTGGTTATCCTTAAATATTACCTTGGGGTGCCTTGGGAATCCCCCAGCTTAGGCCCTTGCCAATCCTTATTCCATAGTCCATCGAATCTTTACCCAAAACTTGAAAACTTCACAACACAAAACTTAACAGAAAATTCGTAAGCTCCGTTAGCGAAAGAAAACAAAACACCACTTCAAGTTACTGTAATGAACTCATTCTTTATTTGTATTGGTGTTAAATCTACCGTATTCCAACATCTCTATGGTTTATAAACTATTTTACTAGCCGTAGATTCATCAAAATAAGCAAACAACACACAGAAAACAGAATCTGTCAAAAACAGAACAGTCTGTAGTAATCTGTATCAAACGCAAACTTCTGGAACTCCAAAAATTCTAAAATAAATTGGTCGACCTGGGGAATTTGTCTAGTAATCATCTTCAAAAAGAATCAACTAAATATCACTCTCCAGTAAATTTTTTTAGCTAATCTCGTGAGCGCTAAAGTTTCTGTTTTTTACAGCATGATCATAAAGACTTCACCCAAGTCTTCCCAAAGGTTCTACTTGGCGCAAACACTAATTAAAACACAAAACCACATCTAAACAGAAGCTATATGGATTATTTATTCCTAAACAGAACCAAAAAGCAAGAAACTAAAATAAAATTGGGTTGCCTCCCAACAAGCGCTAACGTTTAACGCCCCTAGCTAGGCATGATGATTTCAATGATGCTCGCATAAAAGATAAGAATTGAAACATAAAGAGAGCATCATGAAGAATATGACTAGCACATTTAAGTCTAACCCACTTCCTATGCATAGGGATTTTGTGAGCAAACAACTTATGGTAACAATAATCAACTAGCATAGGGAGGCAAAACAAGCATAACTTCAAGATTTTAAGAACATAGAGAGAAAACTTGAAATTATTGCAATTCCTACAAGCATATATTCCTCCCTCATAATAATTTTCAGTAGCATCATGAATGAACTCAACAATATAACCAGCACGTAAAGCATTCTTTTCATGATCTACAAGCATAGAATTTTTACTACTCTCCACATAAGCAAAATTCTTCTCATTCGGAATAGTGAGAGTATCATAAGAGACTCGAATACTATAAATTGTTTCCACATTAAAAGAGTAATGTTCAGAAAAAGGGTAATCATAATCATGACAAGTTTTATAAATATAATCATCACTACTTTTTATAGCATAAGTTTCATCACAATAATCATCATAAGTAGCAACTTTGTTCTCATCATAATCGATTGAAACCTCTTCCAAGATAGTGGACTCATCACTAAATAAAGTCATGACCTCTCCAAATCTACTTTCATAAATATTATAAGATTCAACATCCTCCAAAATAGTGGGATCATTACTTCCTAAAGTTGACACTCTTCCAAACCCACTTTCATCAATATAATCATCATAGGTAGAAGGCATGCTATCATCATAACAACTTTGCATATCAAAACTTGGGAGGCTAAAAATATCATCTTCATTAAATGTAGCATCCCCAAGCTTGGGACAAATATTAATTTCAGCAAATATATTCTCAAATGTGTCATCCTCATCAAACATAGTATCCCCAAGCTTGGGCCTTTTCATATCATAAGCATAATCACTCTCATCATTAATAGTATGGATAGCACCAATAGTATAGCAATTATCATCATCACAATGAGTAGTAGGAGCAACATCATTTGGGAGGGATACCTTTTTACCTTTGCTTCTCCGTTTTTTCTTTTTCTTATTCACATCATGTGTGGGTTTATGCCTCTTTTTTGAGCTCCTTATTGATGAGATTGGTTGAATTGAAAGCTCCTCCTCGTTACCTGATTCATCATAAGAAATAATAGGAGGATTGGGAAGTCTCTTCCCTTTCATTAGTGTTCTCTTAATCTTCTATTTGCTTTCTTTTCTTTATGTAATTGGGAATATAAGGATTTTCAATGCAATTCACCGCACAATACATATAAATTTCCTCTAGATCAAAATCAAGAAGTTTATAACGGGCAAATTCTGGAAGATGCTTAGTTATACGTTTCATTTCTTCGTAACCCATAAACAAACTAAGTTCATTATAATGTGCAAGGGAAATCAAGTCATCACAATTTTTAGACACGATTAGATCATGAAACAATTTGCATCGGATAGTTAAATGACCCCGTTCATTGCAAAGTTCACAAGTACGGCTAAGAAAATTTAAATTTTCAGCACAAACGTCTAGCCTTTCTTGCAACAATTTAGTTTCTAAATGCTTATGCCTCTTGCAATATCTATCTTCCCTATTTGGTGTGTACTTGCAAACCCAATGCACTCCACAAAAATTGACATGTTTATAGGAGACATTTTCATCATAACTAGTGCAATCATCATTAGTACTATGGATATTCAAAGAGTTCATACTAACAACATTGCAATCATGATCATCATTCAAAGATTTAGTGCCAAACATTTTATAGCATTCTTCTTCTAACACTTTGGCACAATTTTCCTTTCCATCATACTCACGAAAGATATTAAAAAGATGAAGCGTATGAGACAAACTCAATTCCATTTTTTTTGTAGTTTTCTTTTATAAACTAAACTAGTGATAAAACAAGAAACTAAAAAGATTCGATTGCAAGATCTAAAGATATACCTTCAAGCACTCACCTCCCCGGCAACGGCGCCAGAAATTTCTTGATGTCTACAACGCAACCTTCTTCTTGTAGACGTTGTTGGGCCTCCAAGTGCAGAGGTTTGTAGGACAGTAGCAAATTTCCCTCAAGTGGATGACCTAAGGTTTATCAATCCATGGGAGGCGTAGGATGAAGATGGTCTATCTCAAACAACCCTGCAACCAAATAGCAAAGAGTCTCTGGGGGGGGGGGGGGGGGGGGGGGGGGGGGGGGGGGGGGGGGGGGGGGGGGGGGGGGGGGGGGGGGGGGGGGGGGGGGGGGGGGGGGGGGGGGGGGGGGGGGGGGGGGGGGGGGGGGGGGGGGGGGGGGGGGGGGGGGGGGGGGGGGGGGGGGGGGGGGGGGGGGGGGGGGGGGGGGGGGGGGGGGGGGGGGGGGGGGGGGGGGGGGGGGGGGGGGGGGGGGGGGGGGGGGGGGGGGGGGGGGGGGGGGGGGGGGGGGGGGGGGGGGGGGGGGGGGGGGGGGGGGGGGGGGGGGGGGGGGGGGGGGGGGGGGGGGGGGGGGGGGGGGGGGGGGGGGGGGGGGGGGGGGGGGGGGGGGGGGGGGGGGGGGGGGGGGGGGGGGGGGGGGGGGGGGGGGGGGGGGGGGGGGGGGGGGGGGGGGGGGGGGGGGGGGGGGGGGGGGGGGGGGGGGGGGGGGGGGGGGGGGGGGGGGGGGGGGGGGGGGGGGGGGGGGGGGGGGGGGGGGGGGGGGGGGGGGGGGGGGGGGGGGGGGGGGGGGGGGGGGGGGGGGGGGGGGGGGGGGGGGGGGGGGGGGGGGGGGGGGGGGGGGGGGGGGGGGGGGGGGGGGGGGGGGGGGGGGGGGGGGGGGGGGGGGGGGGGGGGGGGGGGGGGGGGGGGGGGGGGGGGGGGGGGGGGGGGGGGGGGGGGGGGGGGGGGGGGGGGGGGGGGGGGGGGGGGGGGGGGGGGGGGGGGGGGGGGGGGGGATAAGATAACTTCAAAGGGGAAACTCAATCCTTTACAAGAGACAAGAGGGGGATAAGAAACATAAGCTCCAACTATAATAGCAAAGCTCACGATACATCAAGATCGTATCACCTCAAGAACACGAGAGAGAGAGAGATCAAACACATAGCTACTGGTACATACCCTCAGCCCCGAGAGAGAACTACTCCCTCCTCATCATGGAGAGCACCAGGATGATGAAGATGGCCATCGGAGAGGGATTCCCCCTCCGGCATGGTGCCGGAATGGGTCTAGATTGGTTTTCGGTGGCTACGGAGGCTTCTGGCGGCGGAACTCCCGATCTATTCTGTTCCCCGATCGTTTTAGGGTATATGGAGATATATATGAGGAAGAAGTACGTCAGGGGAGCCACAAGGGGCCCACGAGGGTGGAGGGCGCGCCCCCTACCTCGTGGCTTCCTTGAAGCTTCCTTGACGTGAACTCCAAGTCTCCCGGGTTGCTTTCCTTCCAAAAATAACTTCTCCAGAAGGTTTCATTCCTTTTCGACTCCGTTTGAT
>JAAAWM010007961.1:0-11091 GCA_036873465.1 Thinopyrum obtusiflorum
TCTATGAACAATATTTGAATCTTCTCTGAATTCTTTTATGTATGATTGGTTATGTTTGCAAGTCTTCGAATTATCAGTTTGGTTTGGCCTACTAGATTGATCTTTCTTGCAATGGGAGAAGTGCTTAGCTTTGGGTTCAATCTTGCGGTGTCCTTTCCCAGTGACAATAGGGGTAGCAAGGCACGTATTGTATTGTTGCCATCGAGGATAACAAGATGGGGTTTATATCATATTGCATGAGTTTATCCCTCTACATCATGTCATCTTTCTTAAAGCATTACTCTGTTCTTTTGAACTTAATACTCTAGATGCATGCTGGATAGCGGTCGATGTGTGGACTAATAGTAGTAGATGCAGGCAGGAGTCAGTCTACTCGTCTCAGACGTGATGCCTATATACATGATCATACCTAGATATTCTCATAACTATGCTCAATTATGTCAATTTCTCAACAGTAATCTGTTTACCCACCGTAATACTTATGCTCTCGAGAGAAGCCACTAGTGAAATCTATGGCCCCCGGGTCTATTTTCCATCATATTAATCTCCCGTTGACAAGCTATTTCTGGTGCCGGGGGGGGGGGGGGGGGGGGGGGGGGGGGGGGGGGGGGGGGGGGGGGGGGGGGGGGGGGGGGGGGGGGGGGGGGGGGGGGGGGGGGGGGGGGGGGGGGGGGGGGGGGGGGGGGGGGGGGGGGGGGGGGGGGGGGGGGGGGGGGGGGGGGGGGGGGGGGGGGGGGGGGGGGGGGGGGGGGGGGGGGGGGGGGGGGGGGGGGGGGGGGGGGGGGGGGGGGGGGGGGGGGGGGGGGGGGGGGGGGGGGGGGGGGGGGGGGGGGGGGGGGGGGGGGGGGGGGGGGGGGGGGGGGGGGGGGGGGGGGGGGGGGGGGGGGGGGGGGGGGGGGGGGGGGGGGGGGGGGGGGGGGGGGGGGGGGGGGGGGGGGGGGGGGGGGGGGGGGGGGGGGGGGGGGGGGGGGGGGGGGGGGGGGGGGGGGGGGGGGGGGGGGGGGGGGGGGGGGGGGGGGGGGGGGGGGGGGGGGGGGGGGGGGGGGGGGGGGGGGGGGGGGGGGGGGGGGGGGGGGGGGGGGGGGGGGGGGGGGGGGGGGGGGGGGGGGGGGGGGGGGGGGGGGGGGGGGGGGGGGGGGGGGGGGGGGGGGGGGGGGGGGGGGGGGGGGGGGGGGGGGGGGGGGGGGGGGGGGGGGGGGGGGGGGGGGGGGGGGGGGGGGGGGGGGGGGGGGGGGGGGGGGGGGGGGGGGGGGGGGGGGGGGGGGGGGGGGGGGGGGGGGGGGGGGGGGGGGGGGGGGGGGGGGGGGGGGGGGGGGGGGGGGGGGGGGGGGGGGGGGGGGGGGGGGGGGGGGGGGGGGGGGGGGGGGGGGGGGGGGGGGGGGGGGGGGGGGGGGGGGGGGGGGGGGGGGGGGGGGGGGGGGGGGGGGGGGGGGGGGGGGGGGGGGGGGGGGGGGGGGGGGGGGGGGGGGGGGGGGGGGGGGATAGTTAAAATAAAGCTTTTACCAAACATATCGTTGATGCCTTGTTGAAATCTTATGATGAAAAACTTAATTAGGAAGTTTCTATACCTAGAAAACTTAATGATGAGTGGGAACCTACTATAAATATTAGAATTAAATATCATGAGTGTTGGGGGGGGGGGGGGGGGGGGGGGGGGGGGGGGGGGGGGGGGGGGGGGGGGGGGGGGGGGGGGGGGGGGGGGGGGGGGGGGGGGGGGGGGGGGGGTCCACCATTAAAAAGCCAATGGGACAAATCAATGATGTTCTCATTGTTGCAAATAGAAATTTGGTGCCCGTAGATTTTATCGTTCTTGATATAGATTGCAATCTTTCTTGCCCTATTATTCTTGGTAGACCTTTCCTTAGAACGATTGGCGCGATTATTGATATGAAGGAAGGGAATATTAGATTTCAATTTCCATCAAAGAAAGGCATGGAGCACTTTACAAGAAATAAAGTCAAATTAACTTATGAATCTATCATGCGAGCTACTTATGAATCAAGTGCCAAAGATGGCACTACTTAGATCTATCTTCGCTTTTATGCCTAGCTAGGGGCGTTAAACGATAGCGCTAGTTGGGAGGCAACCCAATTTTTCTTTATGTTCTTTGTTTTTGTTCCTGTTTAGTAATAAATATTGCATCTACTTTCTGTTTAGAGGTGTTTTTATCTTTTAATTAGTGTTTGTGCCAAGTAGAACCTATAGGATAAACTATGATGATAGTTGATTTGATTCTGCTGAAAAACAGAAACTTTGCACTCACGAGAAAAAATTCAATAAATCACAGAAACGTGCTTTTGCATTGATTATTTTTTCTTCTGATCAATAAACAAATTTTCCAGTACTTCCTATTTTGGTTGGAGTTTTAGAGTTCCAGAAGGTTGCGTTAGTTACAGATTTCTACAGACTGTTCTGTTTTTGACAGATTCTGTTTTTCGTGAGTTGTTTGCTTATTTTGATGCATCTATGGCTAGTAAAATATTTTATAAACCATAGAGAAGTTGGAATACAGTAGGTTTAACACAAAAATAAATAAAGAATGAGTTAATTACAGTACCTTATGTGGTGGTTTTGTTTTCTTTCACTAACGGAGCTTATAAGATTTCCTGTTGAGTTTTGTGTTGTGAAGTTTTCAAGTTTTGGGTAAAGCTTTTATGGACTATGGAATAAGGAGTGGCAAGAGCCTAATCTTGGGGATGCTCAAGGCACCCCAATATATTCAAGAATAGCCAAAATCCTAAGCTTGGGGATGCCCCGGGAAGGCATCCCCTCTTTCCTCTTCGTTCATTGGTAACTTTACTTGGAGCTATATTTTTATTCGCCACATGATATGTGTTTTGCTTGGAGCGTCGTGTATTATATCAGTCTTTGCTTTTTAGTTTACCACAATCATACTTGCTGTACACACCTTTTGGGATAAGCCTACTTGATTAGAATATTGCTAGAATACTCTATGTGCTTCACTTATATGTTTTGAGTTTGATAGTTTTTTCTCTAGTGCTTCACTAATATCTTTTAGAGCACGGTGGTGTCTTAATTTTGAAGAAATTGCTAGTCTCTCATGCTTCACTTATATCTTTTTGAGAGTATTTTATAACAGCATGGTATTTGCTTTGGTTACAAAGTTGGTCCTAGAATGATGAGCATCCAAGTTGGGTATGATAAAAACTATCATAAAAAAAGAATTGGATGCTATGGTCAATATGATGCTTGATAATTGTTTTGAGATATGGAGGTAGTGATGTTAGAGTTATGCTAGTTGAGGTGATTATGAAAAATACTTGTGTTAAGGGTTGTGATTCCCGTAGCATGCACGTATGGTGAACCGCTTTGTGATGAAGTTGGAGCACAATTTTGTTTATTGAGTGTCTTCCTTATGAGTGGCGGTCGGGGATGAGCGATGGTATTTTCCTACCAATCTATCCTCCTAGGAGCATGCGCGTAGTGCTTTGGTTTTTGATGACTTCTAGATTTTTGCAACAAGTACATGAGTTCTTTTGACTAATGTTGAGTCCATTGATTATACGCACCTCCCTTCCACTTTGCTAGCCTTTCTTATTACCGTGCAACTCTCGCCGGTATTGAACCCATTATTTACCTTCCTCAAAACAGCCACCATACCTACCTATTATGGCATTTGCATATCCATTCCGAGATATATTGCCATGCAACTTTCCACCGTTCTGTTTATTATGACACGTTTCATCATTGTCATATTGCTCTTTGCATGATCATGTAGTTGACATCGTATTTGTGGCAAGGCCACTTTCATAATTTTCATACATGTCACTCTTGATTCATTGCATATCCCGGTACACCTCCGGAGGCATTCATATAGAGTCATATCTTGTTCTAGCTTTGAGTTGTAATTCTTGAGTTGGAAATCCATAAAAGTGTGATTGATCTTCGGGGGGGGGGGGGGGGGGGGGGGGGGGGGGGGGGGGGGGGGGGGGGGGGGGGGGGGGGGGGGGGGGGGGGGGGGGGGGGGGGGGGGGGGGGGGGGGGGGGGGGGGGGGGGGGGGGGGGGGGGGGGGGGGGGGGGGGGGGGGGGGGGGGGGGGGGGGGGGGGGGGGGGGGGGGGGGGGGGGGGGGGGGGGGGGGGGGGGGGGGGGGGGGGGGGGGGGGGGGGGGGGGGGGGGGGGGGGGGGGGGGGGGGGGGGGGGGGGGGGGGGGGGGGGGGGGGGGGGGGGGGGGGGGGGGGGGGGGGGGGGGGGGGGGGGGGGGGGGGGGGGGGGGGGACCCACTTAGTTTCTTTTCTTGAGCTTTCATACATTTATAGCTCTAGTGCATTCGTTGCATGGCAATCCCTACTCCTTGCATTGACATCAATTGATGGGCATCTCCCTAGCCCGTTGATTAGCCGCGTCAATGTGAGACTTTCTCCTCTCTTTTTTTTCTCCACACAACCCCCATCATTATATTCTATTCCACCCAAAGTGCTATGTCCATGGCTCACGCTCATGTATTGCGTGAAAGTTGAAAAAAGTTTGAGATTACTAAAGTATGAAACAATTGAATGCTTGTCATCGGGGTTGTGCATGATGAGAGCATTTTTGTGTGACAAAAATGAAGCATAGACAAACTATATGATTTTGTAGGGATAAGCTTTCTTTGGCCATGTTATTTTGAGAAGACATAATTGCTTAGTTAGTATGCTTGAAGTATTATTATTTTTATGTCAATATTAAACTTTTATCTTGAATCTTTCGGATCTGAACATTCATGCCACAATAAATAAAATTATATCAAAAATTATGTTAGGTAGCATTCCACATCAAAAATTCTGTTTTTATCATTTACCTACTCGAGGACGAGCAGGAATTAAGCTTGGGGATGCTTGATACGTCTCCAACGTATCTATAATTTTTGATTGTTTCATGCTATTATAATATCTGTTTTGGATGTTTAATGGGCTTTATTATTTACTCTTATATTATTTTTGGGACTAACCTACTAACCGAAGGCCCAGTGCAAATTGCTGTTTTTTTTCCTATTTCAGTGTTTCGCGGAAAAGGAATATCAAACGGAATCCAAACGGAATGAAACCTCCGTGAGGATCGTTTTTGGAACAAACGCAATCCAGGAGACTTGGAGTGGACGTCAAGGAAGCCACTAGGTGGCCACGAGATAGGAGGGCGCGCCCAGGGGGGTAGGCGCACCCCCACCCTCGTGGGCCCCTCGTAGCTCCACCGACCTACTTCCTTCGCCTATATACACTCATATACCCCGAAAACATCCAGGAGCACCATGAAACCCTATTTCCACCGCCGCAACCTTCTGTACCCGTGAGATCCCATCTTGGGGCTTTTTCCGGCGCTCCGCCGGAGGGGGAATCGATCACGGAGGGCTTCTACATCAGGGGGGGGGGGGGGGGGGGGGGGGGGGGGGGGGGGGGGGGGGGGGGGGGGGGGGGGGGGGGGGGGGGGGGGGGGGGGGGGGGGGGGGGGGGGGGGGGGGGGGGGGGGGGGGGGGGGGGGGGGGGGGGGGGGGGGGGGGGGGGGGGGGGGGGGGGGGGGGGGGGGGGGGGGGGGGGGGGGGGGGGGGGGGGGGGGGGGGGGGGGGGGGGGGGGGGGGGGGGGGGGGGGGGGGGGGGGGGGGGGGGGGGGGGGGGGGGGGGGGGGGGGGGGGGGGGGGGGGGGGGGGGGGGGGGGGGGGGGGGGGGGGGGGGGGGGGGGGGGGGGGGGGGGGGGGGGGGGGGGGGGGGGGGGGGGGGGGGGGGGGGGGGGGGGGGGGGGGGGGGGGGGGGGGGGGGGGGGGGGGGGGGGGGGGGGGGGGGGGGGGGGGGGGGGGGGGGGGGGGGGGGGGGGGGGGGGGGGGGGGGGGGGGGGGGGGGGGGGGGGGGGGGGGGGGGGGGGGGGGGGGGGGGGGGGGGGGGGGGGGGGGGGGGGGGGGGGGGGGGGGGGGGGGGGGGGGGGGGGGGGGGGGGGGGGGGGGGGGGGGGGGGGGGGGGGGGGGGGGGGGGGGGGGGGGGGGGGGGGGGGGGGGGGGGGGGGGGGGGGGGGGGGGGGGGGGGGGGGGGGGGGGGGGGGGGGGGGGGGGGGGGGGGGGGGGGGGGGGGGGGGGGGGGGGGGGGGGGGGGGGGGGGGGGGGGGGGGGGGGGGGGGGGGGGGGGGGGGGGGGGGGGGGGGGGGGGGGGGGGGGGGGGGGGGGGGGGGGGGGGGGGGGGGGGGGGGGGGGGGGGGGGGGGGGGGGGGGGGGGGGGGGGGGGGGGGGGGGGGGGGGGGGGGGGGGGGGGGGGGGGGGGGGGGGGGGGGGGGGGGGGGGGGGGGGGGGGGGGGGGGGGGGGGGGGGGGGGGGGGGGGGGGGGGGGGGGGGGGGGGGGGGGGGGGGGGGGGGGGGGGGGGGGGGGGGGGGGGGGGGGGGGGGGGGGGGGGGGGGGGGGGGGGGGGGGGGGGGGGGGGGGGGGGGGGGGGGGGGGGGGGGGGGGGGGGGGGGGGGGGGGGGGGGGGGGGGGGGGGGGGGGGGGGGGGGGGGGGGGGGGGGGGGGGGGGGGGGGGGGGGGGGGGGGGGGGGGGGGGGGGGGGGGGGGGGGGGGGGGGGGGGGGGGGGGGGGGGGGGGGGGGGGGGGGGGGGGGGGGGGGGGGGGGGGGGGGGGGGGGGGGGGGGGGGGGGGGGGGGGGGGGGGGGGGGGGGGGGGGGGGGGGGGGGGGGGGGGGGGGGGGGGGGGGGGGGGGGGGGGGGGGGGGGGGGGGGGGGGGGGGGGGGGGGGGGGGGGGGGGGGGGGGGGGGGGGGGGGGGGGGGGGGGGGGGGGGGGGGGGGGGGGGGGGGGGGGGGGGGGGGGGGGGGGGGGGGGGGGGGGGGGGGGGGGGGGGGGGGGGGGGGGGGGGGGGGGGGGGGGGGGGGGGGGGGGGGGGGGGGGGGGGGGGGGGGGGGGGGGGGGGGGGGGGGGGGGGGGGGGGGGGGGGGGGGGGGGGGGGGGGGGGGGGGGGGGGGGGGGGGGGGGGGGGGGGGGGGGGGGGGGGGGGGGGGGGGGGGGGGGGGGGGGGGGGGGGGGGGGGGGGGGGGGGGGGGGGGGGGGGGGGGGGGGGGGGGGGGGGGGGGGGGGGGGGGGGGGGGGGGGGGGGGGGGGGGGGGGGGGGGGGGGGGGGGGGGGGGGGGGGGGGGGGGGGGGGGGGGGGGGGGGGGGGGGGGGGGGGGGGGGGGGGGGGGGGGGGGGGGGGGGGGGGGGGGGGGGGGGGGGGGGGGGGGGGGGGGGGGGGGGGGGGGGGGGGGGGGGGGGGGGGGGGGGGGGGGGGGGGGGGGGGGGGGGGGGGGGGGGGGGGGGGGGGGGGGGGGGGGGGGGGGGGGGGGGGGGGGGGGGGGGGGGGGGGGGGGGGGGGGGGGGGGGGGGGGGGGGGGGGGGGGGGGGGGGGGGGGGGGGGGGGGGGGGGGGGGGGGGGGGGGGGGGGGGGGGGGGGGGGGGGGGGGGGGGGGGGGGGGGGGGGGGGGGGGGGGGGGGGGGGGGGGGGGGGGGGGGGGGGGGGGGGGGGGGGGGGGGGGGGGGGGGGGGGGGGGGGGGGGGGGGGGGGGGGGGGGGGGGGGGGGGGGGGGGGGGGGGGGGGGGGGGGGGGGGGGGGGGGGGGGGGGGGGGGGGGGGGGGGGGGGGGGGGGGGGGGGGGGGGGGGGGGGGGGGGGGGGGGGGGGGGGGGGGGGGGGGGGGGGGGGGGGGGGGGGGGGGGGGGGGGGGGGGGGGGGGGGGGGGGGGGGGGGGGGGGGGGGGGGGGGGGGGGGGGGGGGGGGGGGGGGGGGGGGGGGGGGGGGGGGGGGGGGGGGGGGGGGGGGGGGGGGGGGGGGGGGGGGGGGGGGGGGGGGGGGGGGGGGGGGGGGGGGGGGGGGGGGGGGGGGGGGGGGGGGGGGGGGGGGGGGGGGGGGGGGGGGGGGGGGGGGGGGGGGGGGGGGGGGGGGGGGGGGGGGGGGGGGGGGGGGGGGGGGGGGGGGGGGGGGGGGGGGGGGGGGGGGGGGGGGGGGGGGGGGGGGGGGGGGGGGGGGGGGGGGGGGGGGGGGGGGGGGGGGGGGGGGGGGGGGGGGGGGGGGGGGGGGGGGGGGGGGGGGGGGGGGGGGGGGGGGGGGGGGGGGGGGGGGGGGGGGGGGGGGGGGGGGGGGGGGGGGGGGGGGGGGGGGGGGGGGGGGGGGGGGGGGGGGGGGGGGGGGGGGGGGGGGGGGGGGGGGGGGGGGGGGGGGGGGGGGGGGGGGGGGGGGGGGGGGGGGGGGGGGGGGGGGGGGGGGGGGGGGGGGGGGGGGGGGGGGGGGGGGGGGGGGGGGGGGGGGGGGGGGGGGGGGGGGGGGGGGGGGGGGGGGGGGGGGGGGGGGGGGGGGGGGGGGGGGGGGGGGGGGGGGGGGGGGGGGGGGGGGGGGGGGGGGGGGGGGGGGGGGGGGGGGGGGGGGGGGGGGGGGGGGGGGGGGGGGGGGGGGGGGGGGGGGGGGGGGGGGGGGGGGGGGGGGGGGGGGGGGGGGGGGGGGGGGGGGGGGGGGGGGGGGGGGGGGGGGGGGGGGGGGGGGGGGGGGGGGGGGGGGGGGGGGGGGGGGGGGGGGGGGGGGGGGGGGGGGGGGGGGGGGGGGGGGGGGGGGGGGGGGGGGGGGGGGGGGGGGGGGGGGGGGGGGGGGGGGGGGGGGGGGGGGGGGGGGGGGGGGGGGGGGGGGGGGGGGGGGGGGGGGGGGGGGGGGGGGGGGGGGGGGGGGGGGGGGGGGGGGGGGGACCTTTTCAACTCTCACGCAATACACGAGCATGAGCCATGGACATAGCACTATAGGTGGAATAGAATATGGTGGTTGTGGAGAAGACAAAAAGAAGGAGATAGTCTCACATCAACTAGGCATATCAACGGGCTATGGAGATGCCCATCAATGGATATCAATGTGAGTGAGTAGGGACTGCCATGCAACGGATGCACTAGAGATATAAGTTTATGAAAGCTCAAAAAGAAACTAAGTGGGTGTTCATCCAACTCGCTTGCTCATGAAGACCTAGGGCAATTAGAGGAAGCCCATCATTCGAATATACAAGCCAAGTTCTATAATGGAAAATTCCCACTAGTATATGAAAGTGACATCATAGGAGACTCTCTATCATGAAGATCATGGTGCTACTTTGAAGCACACATGTGGTAAAAGGATAGTAGCATTTCCCCTTCTCTCTTTTTCTCTCATTTTTTTTGTTTGGGTTCTCTCTTTTTTTTGGCCTCTTTTTTATTTTATTTTTATTTTTTCCGTCCAGAGTCTCATCCCGACTTGTGGGGGAATCATAGTCTCCATCATCCTTTCCTCACATGGGACAATGCTCTAATAATGATGATCATCACACTTTATTTACTTTACAACTCAAGAATTACAACTCAATACTAGAACAAATAGAT
Organism: Thinopyrum obtusiflorum; assembly: GCA_036873465.1. Lineage (NCBI taxonomy): Eukaryota > Viridiplantae > Streptophyta > Magnoliopsida > Poales > Poaceae > Thinopyrum > Thinopyrum obtusiflorum. Next base: position 9,334 of record JAAAWM010007961.1, read on the forward strand.
TACTCTATATGAATGCCACTGGCGGTGTACCAGGATGTGTAATGACTCAAGAAAAGCATGTATAAAAATGATGAAAGGTGTCTTTGCCACAAATACTATGTCAACTACATGATCACGCAAAGCAATATGACAATAATGAAGCCTGTCATAATAAACGGAAAGGTGAAAGTTGCATCGAAATATATCTCGGAATGGCTTGGAAATGCCATAATAGGTAGGTATGGTGGCTGTTTTGAGGAAGGTATATGGTGGCTGTATGGTACCGGTGAAAGTTGTGTGGTACTAGACAGGCTAGCAATGGTGGGAGGGTGAGAGTGTGTATAATCCATGGACTCAACATTAGTCCTAAAGAACTCACATACTTATTGCAAAAATCTATTAGTCATCGAAACAAAGTACTACGCGCATGCTCCTAGGGGGGTAGATTGGTAGGAAAAGACCATCGCTCGTCCCCGACCGCCACTCATAAGGAAGACAATCAAAAAATATCTCATTCTCCAACTTTGTTACATAATGGTTCACCATATGTGCATGCTACGAGACTCACAAACCTTAACACAAGTATTTCTCAAATTCAGGGGGGGGGGGGGGGGGGGGGGGGGGGGGGGGGGGGGGGGGGGGGGGGGGGGGGGGGGGGGGGGGGGGGGGGGGGGGGGGGGGGGGGGGGGGGGGGGGGGGGGGGGGGGGGGGGGGGGGGGGGGGGGGGGGGGGGGGGGGGGGGGGGGGGGGGGGGGGGGGGGGGGGGGGGGGGGGGGGGGGGGGGGGGGGGGGGGGGGGGGGGGGGGGGGGGGGGGGGGGGGGGGGGGGGGGGGGGGGGGGGGGGGGGGGGGGGGGGGGGGGGGGGGGGGGGGGGGGGGGGGGGGGGGGGGGGGGGGGGGGGGGGGGGGGGGGGGGGGGGGGGGGGGGGGGGGGGGGGGGGGGGGGGGGGGGGGGGGGGGGGGGGGGGGGGGGGGGGGGGGGGGGGGGGGGGGGGGGGGGGGGGGGGGGGGGGGGGGGGGGGGGGGGGGGGGGGGGGGGGGGGGGGGGGGGGGGGGGGGGGGGGGGGGGGGGGGGGGGGGGGGGGGGGGGGGGGGGGGGGGGGGGGGGGGGGGGGGGGGGGGGGGGGGGGGGGGGGGGGGGGGGGGGGGGGGGGGGGGGGGGGGGGGGGGGGGGGGGGGGGGGGGGGGGGCTTGCCACTCCTTATTCCATAATCCATCAAATCTTTACCCAAAAACTTGAAAAGTTCACAACACAAAACTCAACAGAAAATCTCATGAGCTCCGTTAGTGTAAGAAAATAAACCACCACATTAAGGTACGGTAATGAACTCATTCTTTATTTATATTGGTGTTAAACCTACTGTATTCCAACTTCTCTATGGTTTATACCCCCCGATACTAGCCATAGATTCATCAAAATAAGCAAACAACACACGAAAAGCAGAATCTGTCAAAAATAGAACAGTCTGTAGTAATCTGTATCAAACGCAAACTTATGGAAATCCAAAATTTCTGCCAAAATAGCATGACCTAAATAATTTGTTTATTGATCTACTGCAATTTGAATCAGTATTTTATCACTTTCTGATAATTTTTAACAATTATTTTCGTGAGCAGAAAGTTTCTATCTTTTTCAGCAAGATCAAATAATTATCACCAAAGAAGATCCTATAGGTTTTACTTGGCACAAACACTAATTAAAACATAAAACCACATATAACCAGAGTCTAGATGAATTATTTATTACTAAACAGGAACAAAAAGCAAGGAACAAAAATAA
>JAAAWM010007962.1:0-11094 GCA_036873465.1 Thinopyrum obtusiflorum
AAAGATATGATAAAAGGGACTTTGTTGCTAGAAAACATGGAAGAGAAAGAGAACGATGGGTTCAGAAACCCATGCCCTTTCCACCTAAACCAACTAAGAAAAAGGTTGATGAAGAATTTGAATGCTTTGCTGAAATGCTTAGGCCAGTCTTCTTGCGCACTCGCTTGACTGATATTTTAAAGATGGCCCCATATGCAAAATACATGAAAGCCATCATCACTAATAAGAGAAAGATATCAGAAGTTGAAATCTCCACCATGCTTGCTAAATATTCTTTTAAGGATAGAGTACCTAAAAAACTTGGAGATCCAGGAATACCAACTATACCTTGCTCCATCAAAAGAAATTATGTTAAAAAATGCTTTGTGTGATTTAGGAGCTGGTGTTAGTGTTATGCCCTTCTCCTTATATAAAAGACTTGATTTGAATAAACTCACACCTACTGAAATATCTTTGCAAATGGATGACAAATCATCTGCCATACCTATCGGTATTTGTGAGGATGTGGCTGTTATTGTTGCAAATGTTACTATCTTAACGGACTTTGTTATACTTGAGATACCCGAGGACGACAACATGTCGATTATCCTTGGTAGATCCTTTTTTAATACTGCAGGGGCTATTATTGATTGCAAAAAAGCAAGGTCACTTTTCATATCAATCATAATGAGCATACGGTGCACTTTCCGAAGAAATAATTCTAAGTGAATGGTATTAATGTTATTGAAAAATCTCCGACACTCACTATTGGAAGTTTTCAACTACCTCTACCTACTGCCAAAAAAATGAAATGCTTATTGTTGGGGACATGCATATCCCGGGGGGGGGGGGGGGGGGGGGGGGGGGGGGGGGGGGGGGGGGGGGGGGGGGGGGGGGGGGGGGGGGGGGGGGGGGGGGGGGGGGGGGGGGGGGGGGGGGGGGGGGGGGGGGGGGGGGGGGGGGGGGGGGGGGGGGGGGGGGGGGGGGGGGGGGGGGGGGGGGGGGGGGGGGGGGGGGGGGGGGGGGGGGGGGGGGGGGGGGGGGGGGGGGGGGGGGGGGGGGGGGGGGGGGGGGGGGGGGGGGGGGGGGGGGGGGGGGGGGGGGGGGGGGGGGGGGGGGGGGGGGGGGGGGGGGGGGGGGGGGGGGGGGGGGGGGGGGGGGGGGGGGGGGGGGGGGGGGGGGGGGGGGGGGGGGGGGGGGGGGGGGGGGGGGGGGGGGGGGGGGGGGGGGGGGGGGGGGGGGGGGGGGGGGGGGGGGGGGGGGGGGGGGGGGGGGGGGGGGGGGGGGGGGGGGGGGGGGGGGGGGGGGGGGGGGGGGGGGGGGGGGGGGGGGGGGGGGGGGGGGGGGGGGGGGGGGGGGGGGGGGGGGGGGGGGGGGGGGGGGGGGGGGGGGGGGGGGGGGGGGGGGGGGGGGGGGGGGGGGGGGGGGGGGGGGGGGGGGGGGGGGGGGGGGGGGGGGGGGGGGGGGGGGGGGGGGGGGGGGGGGGGGGGGGGGGGGGGGGGGGGGGGGGGGGGGGGGGGGGGGGGGGGGGGGGGGGGGGGGGGGGGGGGGGGGGGGGGGGGGGGGGGGGGGGGGGGGGGGGGGGGGGGGGGGGGGGGGGGGGGGGGGGGGGGGGGGGGGGGGGGGGGGGGGGGGGGGGGGGGGGGGGGGGGGGGGGGGGGGGGGGGGGGGGGGGGGGGGGGGGGGGGGGGGGGGGGGGGGGGGGGGGGGGGGGGGGGGGGGGGGGGGGGGGGGGGGGGGGGGGGGGGGGGGGGGGGGGGGGGGGGGGGGGGGGGGGGGGGGGGGGGGGGGGGGGGGGGGGGGGGGGGGGGGGGGGGGGGGGGGGGGGGGGGGGGGGGGGGGGGGGGGGGGGGGGGGGGGGGGGGGGGGGGGGGGGGGGGGGGGGGGGGGGGGGGGGGGGGGGGGGGGGGGGGGGGGGGGGGGGGGGGGGGGGGGGGGGGGGGGGGGGGGGGGGGGGGGGGGGGGGGGGGGGGGGGGGGGGGGGGGGGGGGGGGGGGGGGGGGGGGGGGGGGGGGGGGGGGGGGGGGGGGGGGGGGGGGGGGGGGGGGGGGGGGGGGGGGGGGGGGGGGGGGGGGGGGGGGGGGGGGGGGGGGGGGGGGGGGGGGGGGGGGGGGGGGGGGGGGGGGGGGGGGGGGGGGGGGGGGGGGGGGGGGGGGGGGGGGGGGGGGGGGGGGGGGGGGGGGGGGGGGGGGGGGGGGGGGGGGGGGGGGGGGGGGGGGGGGGGGGGGGGGGGGGGGGGGGGGGGGGGGGGGGGGGGGGGGGGGGGGGGGGGGGGGGGGGGGGGGGGGGGGGGGGGGGGGGGGGGGGGGGGGGGGGGGGGGGGGGGGGGGGGGGGGGGGGGGGGGGGGGGGGGGGGGGGGGGGGGGGGGGGGGGGGGGGGGGGGGGGGGGGGGGGGGGGGGGGGGGGGGGGGGGGGGGGGGGGGGGGGGGGGGGGGGGGGGGGGGGGGGGGGGGGGGGGGGGGGGGGGGGGGGGGGGGGGGGGGGGGGGGGGGGGGGGGGGGGGGGGGGGGGGGGGGGGGGGGGGGGGGGGGGGGGGGGGGGGGGGGGGGGGGGGGGGGGGGGGGGGGGGGGGGGGGGGGGGGGGGGGGGGGGGGGGGGGGGGGGGGGGGGGGGGGGGGGGGGGGGGGGGGGGGGGGGGGGGGGGGGGGGGGGGGGGGGGGGGGGGGGGGGGGGGGGGGGGGGGGGGGGGGGGGGGGGGGGGGGGGGGGGGGGGGGGGGGGGGGGGGGGGGGGGGGGGGGGGGGGGGGGGGGGGGGGGGGGGGGGGGGGGGGGGGGGGGGGGGGGGGGGGGGGGGGGGGGGGGGGGGGGGGGGGGGGGGGGGGGGGGGGGGGGGGGGGGGGGGGGGGGGGGGGGGGGGGGGGGGGGGGGGGGGGGGGGGGGGGGGGGGGGGGGGGGGGGGGGGGGGGGGGGGGGGGGGGGGGGGGGGGGGGGGGGGGGGGGGGGGGGGGGGGGGGGGGGGGGGGGGGGGGGGGGGGGGGGGGGGGGGGGGGGGGGGGGGGGGGGGGGGGGGGGGGGGGGGGGGGGGGGGGGGGGGGGGGGGGGGGGGGGGGGGGGGGGGGGGGGGGGGGGGGGGGGGGGGGGGGGGGGGGGGGGGGGGGGGGGGGGGGGGGGGGGGGGGGGGGGGGGGGGGGGGGGGGGGGGGGGGGGGGGGGGGGGGGGGGGGGGGGGGGGGGGGGGGGGGGGGGGGGGGGGGGGGGGGGGGGGGGGGGGGGGGGGGGGGGGGGGGGGGGGGGGGGGGGGGGGGGGGGGGGGGGGGGGGGGGGGGGGGGGGGGGGGGGGGGGGGGGGGGGGGGGGGGGGGGGGGGGGGGGGGGGGGGGGGGGGGGGGGGGGGGGGGGGGGGGGGGGGGGGGGGGGGGGGGGGGGGGGGGGGGGGGGGGGGGGGGGGGGGGGGGGGGGGGGGGGGGGGGGGGGGGGGGGGGGGGGGGGGGGGGGGGGGGGGGGGGGGGGGGGGGGGGGGGGGGGGGGGGGGGGGGGGGGGGGGGGGGGGGGGGGGGGGGGGGGGGGGGGGGGGGGGGGGGGGGGGGGGGGGGGGGATATAGATCTGATCATAAACTCAAAGTTCATCGGATCCCAACAAACACACCACAAAAAAAAGTTACATCAAATAGATCTCCAAGAGACCATTGTATTGAGAATCAAAAGAGAGAGAGAGAGAGAGAGGAAGCCATCTAGCTACTGACTACGGACCCGTAGGTCTATGATGAACTACCCACGCATCATCGGAGAGGCACCAATGAGGATGATGAACCCCTCTGTGATGGTGTCTAGATTGGATCACGTGGTTCTGGAACTTGCGGTGGCTGGAATTTTGTTTCGTCGACTTCCCTAGGGTTTCTGGAATATTTGGGTATTTATAGGGTTAAGAGGCGGTGCGGGAGGCCACCGAGGTGGGCACAACCCACCTGGGCACGCCATGGTGGGTTGTGCTCCCCTCGGAGCCCCCCTCTGGTACTTCCTAGGCCCATCAGGTGTCTTCTGGCCCAGAAAAATTCTCCAAAAAGTTTCGCTGCGTTTGGACTCCGTTTGGTACTGATATTCTGCGAAGTAAAAAACAAGTAAAAAATAGCAACTGGCACTGGGCACTGTGTCAATAGGTTAGTCCCAAAAATGATATAAAGTTGCTATAAAATGATTGTAAGGGGGGGGGGGGGGGGGGGATATAACAGCATGGAACAAGCAAAAATTATAGATACGTTGGAGACGTATCATGTCACTCCTCTATCTCACCGTAGCAAAGGCTAGTCAAAAATGACTCATATTCAGATCTTGGTGGCTCGTCTAGCGAACCCCAATATGGAATTTTGCAGGCACTACAAAACATCTCTAGAGGCATGGTAAATGGATGATCATAAAGACTAAATGAAACTCTAGACTCACGAGGATGAAATTTAAATTTCTTAGTGAACATTTCTGTGAGGTTGAGATGCTGAATGCACTTATCCTCGATGTAGGGACCAAGCTCGATGTTGTGAACATACTGCTCAAATTCTTCCTTAATACGTGCGCTCACCATAAAATTATTACACGTCCATAAGCATGATTTGATAGCGGCATCCAGCATTGAGCTTGCACTTGGCTTAACATAAGATCGACGTATCGAGCCACTACTAGACGATGCCTCCATAGACCTCCTCCTTGAAGAACTCCTAAATAATTGCATTTTTATTTGCGTACAATTTTTGAAAAAATTTAGGACACAAAATTTTGTCAACAAAACTTCACAAGATTGATAGCAGCTACTCATAAGGATGCATAGAGACTATATTAAGCATTCAAACTACTTAGAACACTAAGAATTTAATATGCAAGCTCATCCACATCAGCACCAAGAGTAGCTAATTATGCAAAATACAAACCACTATATCAAAAACTAATTGGAGCAATGGAGGAGTCACATGCCAAGTAGCAATCCCCCAAAATAGTTTCAGAAACGGAGCTTTGAGCAAAGAGATCGAAATCCGCGGGTTTGAGAACAAGAACACGAGAGAGAGCTATGGTGAATTTTTTTCTGGAGGTAGGAGATGACATGGGCTAAAGAGATAAGTGAGGGGACCCATGTGAGGACCACAACCCACCAGGGCGCGGCTGGGGTTGCTGGCGCTCCCTGGTGTCTTGTGGTTACCAGGTGCACCCCCCCTCTGATGTTATTTGCACCAGAAATTCAGAAATATTCAGAAAAAAATCATATTAAATTTTCAGGGCATTCTGAGAACTTTTATTTTTGGGTCTTTTTTTATTGCACGAAAAATCCAGAAAACAGGATAAAACATGGCATTTTATTTTATTTAACTAAGAAAAATAGAGAACAAAAGGTAAGGACAGAAGGTAGTGCCTACTAAATTTGTCAACTTCATACCTCTCAAAAATGATCCATTAATAAGGTTGATCAAGTCTTATTAACAACCATCTTCGATTAGCATGAAACCGAAGAACTTTCGTAGAACACTAAGTTACCTCAACGGGGATATGCATGTCCCCAATAATAAGTATTTCATAGTTCCTTTTGCCAGTAGGTAGAGGTAGTTGAAAACTTCCAATAGTGAGTGTCAGGGATTTTTCAATAACATTAATACCATTCACTTGGAATTGTTTCTTCGGAAAGTGGGGGGGGGGGGGGGGGGGGGGGGGGGGGGGGGGGGGGGGGGGGGGGGGGGGGGGGGGGGGGGGGGGGGGGGGGGGGGGGGGGGGGGGGGGGGGGGGGGGGGGGGGGGGGGGGGGGGGGGGGGGGGGGGGGGGGGGGGGGGGGGGGGGGGGGGGGGGGGGGGGGGGGGGGGGGGGGGGGGGGGGGGGGGGGGGGGGGGGGGGGGGGGGGGGGGGGGGGGGGGGGGGGGGGGGGGGGGGGGGGGGGGGGGGGGGGGGGGGGGGGGGGGGGGGGGGGGGGGGGGGGGGGGGGGGGGGGGGGGGGGGGGGGGGGGGGGGGGGGGGGGGGGGGGGGGGGGGGGGGGGGGGGGGGGGGGGGGGGGGGGGGGGGGGGGGGGGGGGGGGGGGGGGGGGGGGGGGGGGGGGGGGGGGGGGGGGGGGGGGGGGGGGGGGGGGGGGGGGGGGGGGGGGGGGGGGGGGGGGGGGGGGGGGGGGGGGGGGGGGGGGGGGGGGGGGGGGGGGGGGGGGGGGGGGGGGGGGGGGGGGGGGGGGGGGGGGGGGGGGGGGGGGGGGGGGGGGGGGGGGGGGGGGGGGGGGGGGGGGGGGGGGGGGGGGGGGGGGGGGGGGGGGGGGGGGGGGGGGGGGGGGGGGGGGGGGGGGGGGGGGGGGGGGGGGGGGGGGGGGGGGGGGGGGGGGGGGGGGGGGGGGGGGGGGGGGGGGGGGGGGGGGGGGGGGGGGGGGGGGGGGGGGGGGGGGGGGGGGGGGGGGGGGGGGGGGGGGGGGGGGGGGGGGGGGGGGGGGGGGGGGGGGGGGGGGGGGGGGGGGGGGGGGGGGGGGGGGGGGGGGGGGGGGGGGGGGGGGGGGGGGGGGGGGGGGGGGGGGGGGGGGGGGGGGGGGGGGGGGGGGGGGGGGGGGGGGGGGGGGGGGGGGGGGGGGGGGGGGGGGGGGGGGGGGGGGGGGGGGGGGGGGGGGGGGGGGGGGGGGGGGGGGGGGGGGGGGGGGGGGGGGGGGGGGGGGGGGGGGGGGGGGGGGGGGGGGGGGGGGGGGGGGGGGGGGGGGGGGGGGGGGGGGGGGGGGGGGGGGGGGGGGGGGGGGGGGGGGGGGGGGGGGGGGGGGGGGGGGGGGGGGGGGGGGGGGGGGGGGGGGGGGGGGGGGGGGGGGGGGGGGGGGGGGGGGGGGGGGGGGGGGGGGGGGGGGGGGGGGGGGGGGGGGGGGGGGGGGGGGGGGGGGGGGGGGGGGGGGGGGGGGGGGGGGGGGGGGGGGGGGGGGGGGGGGGGGGGGGGGGGGGGGGGGGGGGGGGGGGGGGGGGGGGGGGGGGGGGGGGGGGGGGGGGGGGGGGGGGGGGGGGGGGGGGGGGGGGGGGGGGGGGGGGGGGGGGGGGGGGGGGGGGGGGGGGGGGGGGGGGGGGGGGGGGGGGGGGGGGGGGGGGGGGGGGGGGGGGGGGGGGGGGGGGGGGGGGGGGGGGGGGGGGGGGGGGGGGGGGGGGGGGGGGGGGGGGGGGGGGGGGGGGGGGGGGGGGGGGGGGGGGGGGGGGGGGGGGGGGGGGGGGGGGGGGGGGGGGGGGGGGGGGGGGGGGGGGGGGGGGGGGGGGGGGGGGGGGGGGGGGGGGGGGGGGGGGGGGGGGGGGGGGGGGGGGGGGGGGGGGGGGGGGGGGGGGGGGGGGGGGGGGGGGGGGGGGGGGGGGGGGGGGGGGGGGGGGGGGGGGGGGGGGGGGGGGGGGGGGGGGGGGGGGGGGGGGGGGGGGGGGGGGGGGGGGGGGGGGGGGGGGGGGGGGGGGGGGGGGGGGGGGGGGGGGGGGGGGGGGGGGGGGGGGGGGGGGGGGGGGGGGGGGGGGGGGGGGGGGGGGGGGGGGGGGGGGGGGGGGGGGGGGGGGGGGGGGGGGGGGGGGGGGGGGGGGGGGGGGGGGGGGGGGGGGGGGGGGGGGGGGGGGGGGGGGGGGGGGGGGGGGGGGGGGGGGGGGGGGGGGGGGGGGGGGGGGGGGGGGGGGGGGGGGGGGGGGGGGGGGGGGGGGGGGGGGGGGGGGGGGGGGGGGGGGGGGGGGGGGGGGGGGGGGGGGGGGGGGGGGGGGGGGGGGGGGGGGGGGGGGGGGGGGGGGGGGGGGGGGGGGGGGGGGGGGGGGGGGGGGGGGGGGGGGGGGGGGGGGGGGGGGGGGGGGGGGGGGGGGGGGGGGGGGGGGGGGGGGGGGGGGGGGGGGGGGGGGGGGGGGGGGGGGGGGGGGGGGGGGGGGGGGGGGGGGGGGGGGGGGGGGGGGGGGGGGGGGGGGGGGGGGGGGGGGGGGGGGGGGGGGGGGGGGGGGGGGGGGGGGGGGGGGGGGGGGGGGGGGGGGGGGGGGGGGGGGGGGGGGGGGGGGGGGGGGGGGGGGGGGGGGGGGGGGGGGGGGGGGGGGGGGGGGGGGGGGGGGGGGGGGGGGGGGGGGGGGGGGGGGGGGGGGGGGGGGGGGGGGGGGGGGGGGGGGGGGGGGGGGGGGGGGGGGGGGGGGGGGGGGGGGGGGGGGGGGGGGGGGGGGGGGGGGGGGGGGGGGGGGGGGGGGGGGGGGGGGGGGGGGGGGGGGGGGGGGGGGGGGGGGGGGGGGGGGGGGGGGGGGGGGGGGGGGGGGGGGGGGGGGGGGGGGGGGGGGGGGGGGGGGGGGGGGGGGGGGGGGGGGGGGGGGGGGGGGGGGGGGGGGGGGGGGGGGGGGGGGGGGGGGGGGGGGGGGGGGGGGGGGGGGGGGGGGGGGGGGGGGGGGGGGGGGGGGGGGGGGGGGGGGGGGGGGGGGGGGGGGGGGGGGGGGGGGGGGGGGGGGGGGGGGGGGGGGGGGGGGGGGGGGGGGGGGGGGGGGGGGGGGGGGGGGGGGGGGGGGGGGGGGGGGGGGGGGGGGGGGGGGGGGGGGGGGGGGGGGGGGGGGGGGGGGGGGGGGGGGGGGGGGGGGGGGGGGGGGGGGGGGGGGGGGGGGGGGGGGGGGGGGGGGGGGGGGGGGGGGGGGGGGGGGGGGGGGGGGGGGGGGGGGGGGGGGGGGGGGGGGGGGGGGGGGGGGGGGGGGGGGGGGGGGGGGGGGGGGGGGGGGGGGGGGGGGGGGGGGGGGGGGGGGGGGGGGGGGGGGGGGGGGGGGGGGGGGGGGGGGGGGGGGGGGGGGGGGGGGGGGGGGGGGGGGGGGGGGGGGGGGGGGGGGGGGGGGGGGGGGGGGGGGGGGGGGGGGGGGGGGGGGGGGGGGGGGGGGGGGGGGGGGGGGGGGGGGGGGGGGGGGGGGGGGGGGGGGGGGGGGGGGGGGGGGGGGGGGGGGGGGGGGGGGGGGGGGGGGGGGGGGGGGGGGGGGGGGGGGGGGGGGGGGGGGGGGGGGGGGGGGGGGGGGGGGGGGGGGGGGGGGGGGGGGGGGGGGGGGGGGGGGGGGGGGGGGGGGGGGGGGGGGGGGGGGGGGGGGGGGGGGGGGGGGGGGGGGGGGGGGGGGGGGGGGGGGGGGGGGGGGGGGGGGGGGGGGGGGGGGGGGGGGGGGGGGGGGGGGGGGGGGGGGGGGGGGGGGGGGGGGGGGGGGGGGGGGGGGGGGGGGGGGGGGGGGGGGGGGGGGGGGGGGGGGGGGGGGGGGGGGGGGGGGGGGGGGGGGGGGGGGGGGGGGGGGGGGGGGGGGGGGGGGGGGGGGGGGGGGGGGGGGGGGGGGGGGGGGGGGGGGGGGGGGGGGGGGGGGGGGGGGGGGGGGGGGGGGGGGGGGGGGGGGGGGGGGGGGGGGGGGGGGGGGGGGGGGGGGGGGGGGGGGGGGGGGGGGGGGGGGGGGGGGGGGGGGGGGGGGGGGGGGGGGGGGGGGGGGGGGGGGGGGGGGGGGGGGGGGGGGGGGGGGGGGGGGGGGGGGGGGGGGGGGGGGGGGGGGGGGGGGGGGGGGGGGGGGGGGGGGGGGGGGGGGGGGGGGGGGGGGGGGGGGGGGGGGGGGGGGGGGGGGGGGGGGGGGGGGGGGGGGGGGGGGGGGGGGGGGGGGGGGGGGGGGGGGGGGGGGGGGGGGGGGGGGGGGGGGGGGGGGGGGGGGGGGGGGGGGGGGGGGGGGGGGGGGGGGGGGGGGGGGGGGGGGGGGGGGGGGGGGGGGGGGGGGGGGGGGGGGGGGGGGGGGGGGGGGGGGGGGGGGGGGGGGGGGGGGGGGGGGGGGGGGGGGGGGGGGGGGGGGGGGGGGGGGGGGGGGGGGGGGGGGGGGGGGGGGGGGGGGGGGGGGGGGGGGGGGGGGGGGGGGGGGGGGGGGGGGGGGGGGGGGGGGGGGGGGGGGGGGGGGGGGGGGGGGGGGGGGGGGGGGGGGGGGGGGGGGGGGGGGGGGGGGGGGGGGGGGGGGGGGGGGGGGGGGGGGGGGGGGGGGGGGGGGGGGGGGGGGGGGGGGGGGGGGGGGGGGGGGGGGGGGGGGGGGGGGGGGGGGGGGGGGGGGGGGGGGGGGGGGGGGGGGGGGGGGGGGGGGGGGGGGGGGGGGGGGGGGGGGGGGGGGGGGGGGGGGGGGGGGGGGGGGGGGGGGGGGGGGGGGGGGGGGGGGGGGGGGGGGGGGGGGGGGGGGGGGGGGGGGGGGGGGGGGGGGGGGGGGGGGGGGGGGGGGGGGGGGGGGGGGGGGGGGGGGGGGGGGGGGGGGGGGGGGGGGGGGGGGGGGGGGGGGGGGGGGGGGGGGGGGGGGGGGGGGGGGGGGGGGGGGGGGGGGGGGGGGGGGGGGGGGGGGGGGGGGGGGGGGGGGGGGGGGGGGGGGGGGGGGGGGGGGGGGGGGGGGGGGGGGGGGGGGGGGGGGGGGGGGGGGGGGGGGGGGGGGGGGGGGGGGGGGGGGGGGGGGGGGGGGGGGGGGGGGGGGGGGGGGGGGGGGGGGGGGGGGGGGGCTTGGTTCAACTCCACAATCTTTACGGAGGCTCCCAAGTAACACCTAACCAATCTAGGAGACACCACTCTCCAAAAGGTAATAGATGGTGTGTTGATGATAAACTCCTTGCTCTTGTGCTTCAAATAATAGTCTCCCCAACACTCAACTCTCTCTCACAGATTTGGATTTGGTGGAAAGATGATTTGAGTGGAAAGCAACTTGGGGAAGGCTAGAGATCAAGATTCTTGTGGTTGGATTGGAATATCTTCGTCTCAACACATGAGTAGGTGGTTCTCTCTCAGGAAATGAATGCTGGAAGTGTAGGCACGTTCTGATGGCTCTCCTCACGAATGGAGGAAGGGTGGAGGGGTATATATAGCCTCCACACAAAATCTAACCGTTACACACAATTTACCAAACTCGGTGGGACCGAATAGTGAAACTCGGTCAGACCGATTTAATTCAAAATGTGAACGTTAGGATTTTCGGTGGGACCGACATGATCAATTCGGTGGGACCGATGTGCTAGGGTTAGGGTAAAACCTCAACTGGGTTTGACCAATTACACAAGCTCGGTGAGACCAATTTTGGTAATGAGCAGACAAAGAGTTGGTCAAGCAAACTCGGTGGGACCGATTGCATATCTCGGTAAGACCGAAATGATTGCAACAGGCAACAGAGAGTTTGCAAGCCCATCTCGGTGAGACCGAACTGATTAGGGTTTCTGGCAGTGGCTATGTCAAGTGA
>JAAAWM010007963.1:0-11097 GCA_036873465.1 Thinopyrum obtusiflorum
AAACCCTACGTCCTGCTTGATTAATATTGATGATATGGGTAGTACAAGAGTATTGGGGTGTCCACCATGTATATGTCATATGATGATATGGCTTTCCAGGGCCTAGTAGGCGCTGGTTCTTCATCATCTCCTTCATCGTCGTCCATACCGTCGATGTCTTCGGAGTCGAAGTCGAGCATGTCAGTTAAATCGTCGACAGTGGCTACAAAGTGGGTGGTTGGTGGGCTTTGAATTTCTTCATCGTCCGAATCCCAACCTTGCTGACCGTAGTCCGGCCAGGACTCTCCTGATAAAGAGAGAGACTTCAGTGTCTTTAGAATATCGCCGAAAGGCGAGTGCTGAAAGATGTCCGCGGCAGTAAACTCCATAATCGGCGCCCAATCGGATTCGATCGGTAGGGCCGCGGAGGGTTCGGAGTCCGGAGAGAAGTCCGGCTCCTTGGAGTCACGAATCTCGCGGAGTATGGGGCTGGTGTTTGGCTCAATCGCCGTTGGGATCGCAGCCCTCAAGGTTGCGTCCAACCGCCCATCCTCGACCGGCTCAGTTGGCTCTGAATTAAGGGTCGAAGCCGATGCGGGTGCGGCCTCCAGGGCACTGTTCGGCGGCAGTGCTAGATCATGCTCGTCGGGACAGTGTGGCGCGCTCGGTAGTGGCTCGAATCCGTCAAAGATCAAGTCCCCGCGGATGTCAGCCGTGTAGTTTAAACTTCCGAATCTGACCTGACGGCCAGGGGCGTAGCTTTCGATCTGCTCCAAACGGCCAAGTGAATTAGCCCGCAATGCGAAGCCGCTGAAGACGAAGATTTGTCCAGGAAGGAAGGTCTCACCCTGGACTGCCTCGCTATTGATGATCGTAGGAGCCATCGAGCCTGACGGCGACGACACAGAGGAACTCTCAATGAAAGCACCATTATCAGTGTCAAAACCGGTGGATCTCGGGTAGGGGGTCCCGAACTGTGCGTCTAGGCCGGGGGGGGGGGGGGGGGGGGGGGGGGGGGGGGGGGGGGGGGGGGGGGGGGGGGGGGGGGGGGGGGGGGGGGGGGGGGGGGGGGGGGGGGGGGGGGGGGGGGGGGGGGGGGGGGGGGGGGGGGGGGGGGGGGGGGGGGGGGGGGGGGGGGGGGGGGGGGGGGGGGGGGGGGGGGGGGGGGGGGGGGGGGGGGGGGGGGGGGGGGGGGGGGGGGGGGGGGGGGGGGGGGGGGGGGGGGGGGGGGGGGGGGGGGGGGGGGGGGGGGGGGGGGGGGGGGGGGGGGGGGGGGTCATGTGACCAACACCCAAAGGGTTTACTAGAGTCAGCAATCTAGTTCACATCGCCATGTGATTAACACCCAAAGAGTACAAAGGTGTGATCATGTCTTGCTTATGAGAGAAGTTTAGTCAACGGGTCTGCCAAATTCAGATCCGTATGTATTTTGCAAATTTCTATGTCAACAATGCTCTGCACGGAGCTACTCTAGCTAATTGCTCCCACTTTCAATATGTATCCAGATTGACATTTAGAGTCATCCGGATCAGTGCCAAAACTTGCATCGACGTAACCCTTTACGATGAACTTTTTGTCACCTCCATAACCGAGAAACATATCCTTATTCCACTAAGGATAATTTTGACCAATGTCCAGTGATCTACTCCTAGATCACTATTGCACTCCCTTGCCAAACTTAGGGCAGGGTATACAATAGGTCTGGTACATAGCATGGCATACTTTATAGAACCTATAGCTGAGGCATAGGGAATGACTTTCATTCTCTCTCTATCTTCTGCCGTGGTCGGGTTTTGAGTCTTACTCAACTTCACACCTTGCAACACAGGCAAGAACTCTTTCTTTGACTGTTCCATTTTGAACTACTTCAAAAACTTGTCAAGGTATGTACTCATTGAAAAAATTTATCAAGCGTCTTGATCTATCTCTATAGATCTTGATGCTCAATATGTAAGCAGCTTCACCGAGGTCTTTCTTTGAAAAACTCCTTTCAAATACTCCTTTATGCTTTCCAGAAAATTCTACATTATTTCCGATCAACAATATGTCATTCACATATGTTTATCTGAAATGCTGTAGTGCTCCCACTCACTTTCTTGTAAATACAGGCTTCCCCACAAGTCTGTATAAAACTATCTGCTTTGATCAACTCATCAAAGCGTATATTCCAACTCCGAGATGCTTGCATCAGTCCATAGATGGATCGCTAGAGCTTTGCACATTTTGTTAGCACCTTTAGGACTGAAAAAACCTTCTGG
This sequence comes from Thinopyrum obtusiflorum, assembly GCA_036873465.1. Lineage (NCBI taxonomy): Eukaryota > Viridiplantae > Streptophyta > Magnoliopsida > Poales > Poaceae > Thinopyrum > Thinopyrum obtusiflorum. The sequence continues at coordinate 2,238 of JAAAWM010007963.1, forward strand.
TTGCATCATATACAACCCTTCTTTAAGAAATTCATTAAGGAATGTAGTTTTGACATCCATTTGCCAGATTTCATAAAATATGGCATTTTGCTAACATGATTCGGACAGACTTAAGCATCGCTACGAGTGAGAAAATCTCATCGTAGTCAACACTTTGAACTTTGTCAAAACCTTTTTTCGACAAGTCTAGCTTTGTAGATAGTAACACTACTATCAGCGTTCGTCTTCCTCTTGAAGATCCATTTATTTTCTATGGCTTGCCGATCATCGGGCAAGTCAATCAAATTCCACACTTTGTTCTCATACATGGATCCCATCTCAGATTTCATGGCCTCAAGCCATTTCGCGGAATCTGGGCTCATCATCGCTTCCTCATAGTTCGTAGGTTCGTCATGGTCAAGTAACATGAACTCCAGAATAGGATTACCGTACCACTCTGGTGTGGAACGTACTCTGGTTGACCTACGAGGTTCGGTAGTAACTTGATCCGAAGCTTCATGATCATCATCATTAACTTCCTCACTAATTGGTGTAAGCATCACTGGAACTAATTTCAGTGATGAACTACTTTCCAATTCGGGAGAAGGTACAATTACCTTATCAAGTTCTACTTTCCTCCCACTCACTTCTTTCAAGAGAAACTCCTTCTCTAGAAAGGATCCATTCTTAGCAACGAATATCTTGCCTTCGGATCTGTGATAGAAGGTGTACCCAACAGTAACTTTTGGGTATCCTATGAAGACGCACTTTTCCGATTTGGGTTTGAGCTTATCAGGATGAAACTTTTTCACATAAGCATCGCAACCCCAAACTTTAAGAAACGACAGCTTAGGTTTCTTGCCAAACCATAGTTCATACGGTGTCGTCTCAACGGATTAGACGGTGCCCTATTTAATGTGAATGCAGCTGTCTCTAATGCATAACCCCAGAACGATAGTGGTAAATCGGTAAGAGACATCATAGATTGCACTATATCCAATAAAGTACGGTTATGACGTTCGGACACACCATTATGCTGTGGTGTTCCAGGTGGCATGAGTTTGTGAAACTATTCCACATTGTTTTAATTGAAGGCCAAACTTGTAACTCAAATATTCGTCTCCATGATCAAATCGTAGAAAAACTTTTATTTTCTTGTTACAATGATTCTCCACTTCACTCTGAAATTCTTTGAACTTTTCAACTGTTTCAGTTTCATTAAGTAGATATACCCATATCTGCTCAAATCATCTGTGAAGGTCAGGAAATAACGATACCCGCCGCGAGCCTTAACACTCATCGGACCGCATACATCGGTATGTATTATTTCCAATAAGTCAGTAGCTCGCTCCATTGTTCGGGGGGGGGGGTCGTATCGTCGTAGTGCTTAGGCGAAGCCCTGCGCCGGTAACTTCATCATCACCGTTGCCACGCCGTCGTGCTGACGGAACTCTCCCTCGTCCTCAACTGGATCAAGAGCTCGTGGGACATCATTGTGCTGAACGTGTGCTGAACACGAAGGTGCCGTACGTTCGGTACTTGGATCGGTTGGATCGTGAAGACGTTCGACTACATCAACCGCGTTACTAAACGCTTCCGCTTTCGGTCTATGAGGGTACATGGAGACACTCTCCCCGCTCATTGCTATGCATCTCCTAGATAGATCTTGCGTGATCATAGGAATTTTTTTGAATTACTACGTTCCCAACATCTACTGCAAAGGAAATGGTCACTAGAAGCAGAACAACCCCAAATACTTGGCGGATAAAAAGGATGGCAAAATGAACAAAGGTATATATGATATACATGTTATTGATGTGTAAATTTACTAGTGTTCATAGCAACCCCTGGGTATTTGATACCGGTTCAGTTGCTCAGATTAGTAACTCAACACAAGAGTTGCAGAATGAACAGAGACTAGTTAAGAGCGAAGTGACGATGTGTGTTGGAAGTGATTCCAAGATTGATACGATCACCATCGCACACTCCCTCTTCCTTCGGGATTAGTGTTGAACCTAAAATAAATGTTATTTGGTGTTTGCGTTGAGCATGAATATGATTGGATCATGTTTATTGCAAAACGGTTATTCATTTAAGTCAGAGAATAATTATTGTTCTGTTTACATGAATAAAACCTTCTGTGGTCATACACCCAAGGTGAATGGTTTATTGAATCTCGATCATAGTGATACACATATTCATAATATTGATGCCAAAAGATGCAAAGTTTATAATGATAGTGCAACATATTTGTGGCACTGCCGTTTAAGTCATATTGGTGTAAAGCGCATGAAGAAACTTCATGCAGATGGGCTTTTGGAATCACTTGATTATGAATCATTTGATACTTGCGAACCATGCCTCATGGGCAAGATGACTAAAACTCCGTTCTCCGGAACAATGGAGCGAGCCAATAACTTATTGGAAATATTACATACCGATGTATGCGGTCGATGAGTGTTAGGCTCGCGGCGGGTATCTTTATTTTCTGACCTTCACAGATGATTTGAGCAGATATGGGTATGGGGGGGGGGGGGGGGGGGGGGGGGGGGGGGGGGGGGGGGGGGGGGGGGGGGGGGGGGGGGGGGGGGGGGGGGGGGGGGGGGGGGGGGGGGGGGGGGGGGGGGGGGGGGGGGGGGGGGGGGGGGGGGGGGGGGGGGGGGGGGGGGGGGGGGGGGGGGGGGGGGGGGGGGGGGGGGGGGGGGGGGGGGGGGGGGGGGGGGGGGGGGGGGGGGGGGGGGGGGGGGGGGGGGGGGGGGGGGGGGGGGGGGGGGGGGGGGGGGGGGGGGGGGGGGGGGGGGGGGGGGGGGGGGGGGGGGGGGGGGGGGGGGGGGGGGGGGGGGGGGGGGGGGGGGGGGGGGGGGGGGGGGGGGGGGGGGGGGGGGGGGGGGGGGGGGGGGGGGGGGGGGGGGGGGGGGGCAGCCTGATAAGCTCGAACCCAAATCGGAGAAGTGCATCTTCATAGGATACCCCGAGGAAACAATTGGGTACACCTTCTATCACAGATCCGAAGGCAAGATCTTTGTTGCTAAGAATGGGTCCTTTCTAGAGAAGGAGTTTCTCTCGAAAGAAGTGAGTGGGAGGAAAGTAGAACTTGATGAGGTAATTGTACCTTCTCTCGAATTGGAAAGTAGTGCATCAGAGAAATCCGTTCCCGTGATGCCTACACCAACTAGAGAGGAAGCTAATGATGATGATCATCAAACTTCAGATCAAGTTACTACTGAACTTCGTAGGTCAACCAAAGCACGATCTGCACCAGAGTGGTACGGTAATCCTGTTCTGGAAATCATGTTACTAGACCAAGGTGAACCTACGAACTATGAAGAAGCAATGATGAGCCCAGATTCCGACAGATGGCTTGAGCCCATGAAATCTGAGATAGGATCCATGTATGAGAACAAAGTATGGACTTTGGTGGACTTGCCCGATGATCGGCAAGCCATAGAGAATAAATGGATCTTCAAGCAGAAGACTGACGCTGATGGTAATGTTACTGTCTACAAAGCTCGACTTGTCGCAAAAGGTTTTCGACAAGTTCAAGGGGTTGACTACGATGAGACTTTCTCACCCGTAGCGATGCTTAAGTCCGTCCGAATCATGTTAGCAATTGCCGCATTTTATGATTATGAAATCTGGCAAATGGACGTCAAAACTGCATTCCTTAATGGATATCTCAAAAGAGTTGTATATGATGCAACCAGAAGGTTTTGTCGATCCTAAAAGTGCTGACAAAGTGTGCAAGCTCCAGCTATCCATCTATGGACTGGTGCAAGCATCTCGGAGTTGGAATATACGCTTTGATGAGGTGATCAAAGCATATGGTTTTATACAGACTTACGTCGAAGCCTGTATTTACAAGAAAGTGAGTGGGAGCTCTGTAGCATTTCTGATATTATATGTGGATGACATATTGCTGATTGGAAATGATATAGAATTTCTGGATAGCATAAAAGGATACTTGAATAAGAAAAAAAATTGAAAGACCTCGGTGAAGCTGCTTACGTATTGAGCATCAAGATCTATAGGGATAGATCGAGACGCTTAATAGGACTTTCACAAAGCACATACCTTGACAAAGTTTTGAAGGAGTGCAAAATGGATCAGTCAAAGAAAGGGTTCTTGCCTATATTCAAGGTGTGAAATTGAGTAAGACTCAAAGCCCGACCACGGCAGAAGATAGAGAGAGAATGAAAGTCATTCCCTATGCCTTAGCCATAGGTTCTATAAAGTATGCCATGATGTGTACCAAACCTGTTGTGTACCTTGCCATGAGTTTGGCAAGGGGGTACAATAGTGATCCAGGAGTAGATCACTAGACAACGGTCAAAATTATCCATAGAGGACTAAGGAAATATTTCTCGGTTATGGAGGTAATAAAGAGTTCGTCGTAAAGAGTTACGTCGATGCAAGCTTTTACACTGATCCAGATGACTCTGAATCTCAATCTGGATACGTATTGAAAGTGGGAACAATTAGCTAGAGTAGCACCATGCAAAGCATTGTAGACATAGAAATTTGCAAATATACATACGGATCTGAATGTGACAGACCCGTTGACTAAACGTCTCTCACAAGCAAAACATGATCACGCTTTAGTACTCTTTGGGTGTTAATCACATGGCAATGTGAACTAGATTATTGACTCTAGTAAACCCTTTGGGTGTTGGTCACATGGCGATGTGAACTATGGGTGTTAATAACATGACGATGTGAACTATTGGTGTTAAATCACATGGCGATGTGAACTAGATTATTGACTCTAGTGCAAGTGGGAGACTGAAGGAAATATGCCCTAGAGGCAATAATAAAGTTGTTATTTTATATTTCCTTATTCATGATAAAGGTTTATTATTCATGCTAGAATTGTATTGATCGAAAACCTTAATACATGTGTGAATACATAAACAAACATTGTGTCCCTAATGAGCCTCTACTAGACTAGCTCGTTGATCAAAGATGGTTAAGGTTTCCTAACCATTGACATGAGTTGTCATTTGATAATGGGATCACATCATTAGGAGAATGATGTGATGGACAAGACCCATCCGTTAGCTTAGCATAATGATCGTTCAGTTTTATTGCTATTGCTTTCTTCATGTCAAATACATATTCCTTCGACTATGAGATTATGCAACTCCCGGATACCGAAGGAATGCCTTGTGTGCTATCAAACGTCACAACGTAACTGGGTGATTATAAAGATGCTCTACAGGTATCTCCAAAGGTGTTTGTTGAGTTGGCATAGATCGAGATTAGGATTTGTCGCTCCGAGTATCGGAGAGGTATCTCTGGGCCCTCTCGGTAATACACATCATAAACTTGCAAGCAAACGACTAAGGAGTTGGTCACGAGGTGATGTATTATGGAATGAGTAAATAGACTTGCCGGTAACGAGATTGAACTAGGTATGAAGATACCGACGATCGAATCTCGGGCAAGTAACATACCGATAGTCAAAGGGAATTACGTATGTTGTCATAACGGTTCGACCGATAAAGATCTTCATAGAATATGTAGGAGCCAATATGGGCATCCAGGTTCCGCTATTGGTTATTGACCGGAGAGGTGTCTCGGTCATGTCTACATAGTTCTCGAACCCGTAGGGTCCGCACGCTTAATGTTCGTTGACGATATAGTATTATATGAGTTATGTGATTTGGTGACCGAATGTTGTTCAGAGTCCCGGATGAGATCACAGACATGACGAGGAGTCTTGAAATGGCCAAGAGGTAAAGATTGATATATAGGACGATGGTATTCGGACACCGAAAGTGTTTCGGGGGTATCGGGTACTTATCGGGTCACCGGAAAGGAGTTTCGGGCACCCCCGGCAAAGATATGGGCCTTATGGGCCAAGAGAGGGAACACACCAGCCCACAAGGGGCTGGTGCGCCCCTATACAGGCCGGTCCTATGAGGAGGATAAGGAAAGAGGGAGGGAAAGGAAAGTGTGGAGTAGGACTCCCTCTTCCTTCCCTCTCCCCCCCTCTTTCCTTCCCCCCTCTTCTTAGAAGGAAAGGGAGGGCGCAGGGCAAGGTCTCTTGTGGCGCCCTAGGGGCTGCCTCCTCCCCTCCCACCTATATATATGTGGGGAGGGGGCGCCACACAAGGACAACATTGTCTTAGCCGTGTGCGGCGCCCCCGTCCACCGTTTACTCCCTCGGTCATATTTTCGTGGTGCTTAGGCGAAGCCCTGCAGAGATCACTTCACCATCATCGTCACCACGCCATCGTGCTGACGGAACTCATCTACTACTTCACCCGTCTTGTTGGATCAAGAAGGCGAGGACGTCACCGAGCTGAACGTGTGCAGAACGTGGAGGTGCCGTGCGTTCGGTACTAGATCGGTTGGAGCGCGAAGAAAGTTTGACTACATCAACCGCTTTGTGAAACGCTTCTGCTTACGTCTACAAGGGTACGTAGACACACTCTCCCTCTCGTTGCTATGCATCTCCATGGATAGATCATTGCGTGTGCGTATTTTTTTTTTGTTTTCCATGCAACGATTCCCAACAGAACTCAAAGCCCCCGGTAGCACGGGGGAAGGGGCCCAAGATATCGAGCCCCCAGACCAAGAAGGGCCATGACAAAGGGATCATCTGAAGAGCTTGGGCAGGCTGATGGATGCTCTTGGAGTGGAACTGGCAGGCTTCACATTTGGTGACGAGCTCAACTGCATCTTGGAGGGCTATGGGCCAATAGAAACCTTGCCGGAAGGCTTTTCCAACCAGAGCCCTTGATCCAATGTGTGAGCCGCACATACCCTTGTGTACCTCTGCCAATAGTTCCTTTCCTTCCTCCCGGCAAATGCACTTCAATTTCACATCGTTGGGCCTCCTTATGTATAGCGTGTCGTCAACGAACTAATACATACTGGCCCTCTGGGCTACTCTTTCAGCTTCTTCTTGCTCTTCGGGGAGTTCTCTAGTTTGGAGGAAATGGACTATGTGCCGTGCCCAGGTTGGGGCCAGGGGCTCGGCAACAAGGACCAGTGGCACCTCCTCATTCGCAGGAGCGCACTTCTCGACCACAGGGACCGGTGGTCTGGTGGGATGGTGCAGCTCACTGATCAAAGGAGAGTTGTTCCCGCCAAGCTCTTTGCCGGGAGCCTCGGGAGGCTCTGCCGGGTGAGGCTTGCCGGAGTCCAATTTCCTCCTCTTTCTGGCCATTGTTGCCGGGGATACGGAGGGCTGAGTCAGATGGAGAACAAAAGTCCCTGGTTCCACAGGGAGTTTTTGCGCAGCACACTTTGACAGATGATCAGCAATGCTGTTTTCCGCATGGGGCACGTGCTCTGTTTGCAATCCGTCAAAGCGCTCATCCAACTTTCTCACTTCCTCGACGTATGCCTCCATCAATGGACTTTGGTAATCCTTGTTGACTTGTCTCACCACAGGTTGTGAATCTCCGCGGATGATCAGCTTCTTGATTCCCAGTTCTGTTGCAATCCTGAGCCCGGCAAGGAGCCCTTCATACTCTGCAGTATTGTTGGTAGCCTCCTCCCGGGTAAAGTGCATCTGGATGACGTACTTAAGGTACTCCCTAGTGGGGGCAACAAGAAGCATGCCAGCCCCTGCACCTTGTAGGGAGAAGGCACCATCGAAATACATAATCCATTCTTGGGGCGCTTCCTTGCCGGGGATGATCATCTCCAATACTTCTTCATCAAGAGTTGGTGTCCACTCTGCGATGAATTCTGCTAGTGCTCTGCTCTGAATAGTTGACGTGCTTTCAAACTTCAAACCAAAGCTGGACAACTCCAAGGCCCATTCCACAATCCTGCCAGTGGCCTCGGGGTTTCGGAGTATGCGCTGCAAGGGGAAGCAGGTGACAACTGTGATCTCGTGGGCTTGGAAGTAGTGGCGCAGTTTCCTTGAGGCCATGATGAGGCCAAAAATCAACTTTTACACGCCAGAGTACCTCAATCTAGCTCCTTGTAACAGAGAGCTGACGAAGTACACTATGCACTACACCACTTTCTTCCTTGCCGCAACCATAGAACTGCTTCCGCTGCCCTGCCTTTCTTCGCTCTGGACTGACTCTGGTCTTGCCGGGACGGGTTCGCTTTCCTCTTCAGAGGGGACAGTAGTTGTGGCTGCCACGTCATCCACTTCCCACTGTGCCACCAGTGCCACACTAACCACTTGATTGGTTGCCACTAAGTATAGCAGCAACGGCTCTTGTGGTTTGGGAGCGACCAAGGTGGGCACAGAGGAAAGATAGGTCTTCAAATCTTGCAGCGCAGCGTCTGCCTCTGGGGTCCACTCAATTGGTCCTGCCTTCTTCAAGATTTTGAAGAATGGCAGGGCGCACTCGGCAGACTTGGAAATGAACCTGCTCAGTGCAGCCACGCATCCAGTCAAACGTCTCACATCCTTGACTATCTTGGGTGCTTGAATTTGCTCGATAGCCTTGATCTTGTCGGGGTTGGCCTCTATCCCTCGATGAGACACAAAGAATCCAAGTAGCTTGCCGGAGGGAACTCCAAACACACACTTCTCTAGGTTCAGCTTCAAGTTGATCTTGCGCAGATTAGCAAAGGTTTCTTCCAAATCCTGGATGAGGGTTGATCTGTCCTTAGTCTTGACCACAATATCATCCACGTAAGCTTCGACATTTCTGTGCAGCTGGGACTCAAAGCCAATCTGTGCTGCTCTTGCAAAAGTGAATCCGGCGCTCTTTAACCCGAAGGGCATCCATAAAAAGCAGTACGTGCCACATGGGGTTATGAATGTGGTCTTCTCTTCGTCTTCCTTGGACATGAAGATCTTGTGGTATCCGGAGTAGGCATCCAGAAAGGAAAGCAGGTCACACCAGGAAGTGGAATCCACAATCTGGTCGATGCGCGGCAAGGGGAACGGGTCCTTCGGGCATGCCTT
>JAAAWM010007964.1:0-11110 GCA_036873465.1 Thinopyrum obtusiflorum
GAACAATTTCCAACTACTGTGCCACCATATTGTGTGTTTACACAAAACCCTTATTTTGTGTGGACTTGGCTTTGTATATATGTGAATCATTGGTCGAAACCTGATTCCTCAGACTGAGCTATGGAGCAACTATCTCATATAGTGTCCCATTGACCAAAGCCATCTTGGAACCATACTAAGTTCATGAATGAACTATATGATTCAACATCTTGTTTGTCACTTCGAAAGCGGCAATATACTTAGCCTCTGTTATAGAACGCCACAGTAACTTGTTTGGAACAATTTCCAACTACTGTGCCACCATATTGTGTGTTTACACAAAACCCTTAATTTAAATCAAAAAATTGCATGGAGCATTGATGAAGACTGTATCGATGTAACCTTTTACAACGAACTCTTCATGATCTCCGCTTGCGAGAAAACATGTCATCAGTGCTACTTGGGGGGGGGGGGGGGGGGGGGGGGGGGGGGGGGGGGGGGGGTACTATAGTACTTAATGACCCTTTTTCACTGTTGTCCCATGATCAGTACTTTTGATCACTTTGGTATCTATACTCACAACAACTTTGGAGTATTCGACATATCTGGTTGTTTTTACATACCATGGAGTACATGATTAATCCAAACACAAGAGTGTGTGGAATCTCCATCATGTATTTTACTCATCAGTGTTTTGGGACACCGAGTCTTGCAAAAACTCTTTCCATGTGACTTCGGCAAGAATCACTCCTTGACATTTTAGTGCTAAGAGGTTTTAGCATCTTGTCAATACGTACTTTTTGCTCAGCCCCATTAGGTAAATCTATCTCCATAGATCATCATGCCTAATATGGGGGGGGGGGGGGGGGGGGGGGGGGGGGGGGGGGGGGGGGGGGGGGGGGGGGGGGGGGGGGGGGGGGGGGGGGGGGGGGGGGGGGGGGGGGGGGGGGGGGGGGGGGGGGGGGGGGGGGGGGGGGGGGGGGGGGGGGGGGGGGGGGGGGGGGGGGGGGGGGGGGGGGGGGGGGGGGGGGGGGGGGGGGGGGGGGGGGGGGGGGGGGGGGGGGGGGGGGGGGGGGGGGGGGGGGGGGGGGGGGGGGGGGGGGGGGGGGGGGGGGGGGGGGGGGGGGGGGGGGGGGGGGGGGGGGGGGGGGGGGGGGGGGGGGGGGGGGGGGGGGGGGGGGGGGGGGGGGGGGGGGGGGGGGGGGGGGGGGGGGGGGGGGGGGGGGGGGGGGGGGGGGGGGGGGGGGGGGGGGGGGGGGGGGGGGGGGGGGGGGGGGGGGGGGGGGGGGGGGGGGGGGGGGGGGGGGGGGGGGGGGGGGGGGGGGGGGGGGGGGGGGGGGGGGGGGGGGGGGGGGGGGGGGGGGGGGGGGGGGGGGGGGGGGGGGGGGGGGGGGGGGGGGGGGGGGGGGGGGGGGGGGGGGGGGGGGGGGGGGGGGGGGGGGGGGGGGGGGGGGGGGGGGGGGGGGGGGGGGGGGGGGGGGGGGGGGGGGGGGGGGGGGGGGGGGGGGGGGGGGGGGGGGGGGGGGGGGGGGGGGGGGGGGGGGGGGGGGGGGGGGGGGGGGGGGGGGGGGGGGGGGGGGGGGGGGGGGGGGGGGGGGGGGGGGGGGGGGGGGGGGGGGGGGGGGGGGGGGGGGGGGGGGGGGGGGGGGGGGGGGGGGGGGGGGGGGGGGGGGGGGGGGGGGGGGGGGGGGGGGGGGGGGGGGGGGGGGGGGGGGGGGGGGGGGGGGGGGGGGGGGGGGGGGGGGGGGGGGGGGGGGGGGGGGGGGGGGGGGGGGGGGGGGGGGGGGGGGGGGGGGGGGGGGGGGGGGGGGGGGGGGGGGGGGGGGGGGGGGGGGGGGGGGGGGGGGGGGGGGGGGGGGGGGGGGGGGGGGGGGGGGGGGGGGGGGGGGGGGGGGGGGGGGGGGGGGGGGGGGGGGGGGGGGGGGGGGGGGGGGGGGGGGGGGGGGGGGGGGGGGGGGGGGGGGGGGGGGGGGGGGGGGGGGGGGGGGGGGGGGGGGGGGGGGGGGGGGGGGGGGGCGAACGGACGCTGAAAAATGTCGTCGTGAATAGTGAAAGTGCTTTTTGGGTTACTTTTTGGAAAGCCACTTGTTTGGGCTTTATCCCAAAAGATCTAGGGATGACATGGATGGATTGGGAGGCCCTCATGGGGGGCCCCCAAGGGGTGTGGCCGGCCAAGTAGGTGGCTCCTCGTTGGAGCCCCTCTTGTTCCTTGTTTTCACCCTTATACCCTTGGTGGAAGGACTTCATTCATGTGCTTTTGGGTTTTATTGTAAAACCACCCTACCCCTTGGGATTTCCTATAAATAGAGGTGGAGGGGCAGCCCTCCACACTCACTCCTTCTCACATACACATGCCATGCAATGATCTGGCTTCTCTCTCCCCTCTAGTGCAAGTTGGAGTCTGTAGGAGATATGCCCTAGAGGCAATAATAAATGTTATTAATTATCTCCCTGTTCATAATTAAGTTTATATTCCATGCTATAACTGCTATGGTTCCCGAGCCCGTATATCCATAAAGGCTCTGGGGAAAACCCATGTGCACGTGTGGTATAATAAACGGTAAAATGTATTCCTAGTCGTGCCTCTAAGACTAGCTCAAGTGTTGCATGATGATTATGTTTTCCCAATCATGGGCATGTCTATGCCAGCAACTTTGAGGGCACAATGTTAGCAGAACATTTGTGTTGAATCGACCCAAATTGATGTTATGCTATGAGATTCATTCGTCATAAGTATGTGGTTAATAACACAAGGATGGTTAACGTTTGCATGATTCCTCAGACCATGAGAGTATCGAGTTTCTTCATGCTTGATTCATGAACTTTGGGGTTTGTTAAACGTCATCCGTAAATGGATGGCTATTACGGCGGCTTACGGGTTCATGGGAAAGTATGTTAAGTAACTTGATAGCTCAAGATTGGGATTTGCTCCTCTGACGATGGAGAGATATCTCTGGGCCCTCTCGGTGTTACGGTATCCATCATCGTCTGGCCAGACATTTTGTGATTTGATCAAGGGGATGCCGGAACACGGTAACGAGAAAAGAGAACAATACCGATAACGAGGTAGGGGGGGGGGGGGGGGGGGGGGGGGGGGGGGGGGGGGGGGGGGGGGGGGGGGGGGGGGGGGGGGGGGGGGGGGGGGGGGGGGGGGGGGGGGGGGGGGGGGGGGGGGGGGGGGGGGGGGGGGGGGGGGGGGGGGGGGGGGGGGGGGGGGGGGGGGGGGGGGGGGGGGGGGGGGGGGGGGGGGGGGGGGGGGGGGGGGGGGGGGGGGGGGGGGGGGGGGGGGGGGGGGGGGGGGGGGGGGGGGGGGGGGGGGGGGGGGGGGGGGGGGGGGGGGGGGGGGGGGGGGGGGGGGGGGGGGGGGGGGGGGGGGGGGGGGGGGGGGGGGGGGGGGGGGGGGGGGGGGGGGGGGGGGGGGGGGGGGGGGGGGGGGGGGGGGGGGGGGGGGGGGGGGGGGGGGGGGGGGGGGGGGGGGGGGGGGGGGGGGGGGGGGGGGGGGGGGGGGGGGGGGGGGGGGGGGGGGGGGGGGGGGGGGGGGGGGGGGGGGGGGGGGGGGGGGGGGGGGGGGGGGGGGGGGGGGGGGGGGGGGGGGGGGGGGGGGGGGGGGGGGGGGGGGGGGGGGGGGGGGGGGGGGGGGGGGGGGGGGGGGGGGGGGGGGGGGGGGGGGGGGGGGGGGGGGGGGGGGGGGGGGGGGGGGGGGGGGGGGGGGGGGGGGGGGGGGGGGGGGGGGGGGGGGGGGGGGGGGGGGGGGGGGGGGGGGGGGGGGGGGGGGGGGGGGGGGGGGGGGGGGGGGGGGGGGGGGGGGGGGGGGGGGGGGGGGGGGGGGGGGGGGGGGGGGGGGGGGGGGGGGGGGGGGGGGGGGGGGGGGGGGGGGGGGGGGGGGGGGGGGGGGGGGGGGGGGGGGGGGGGGGGGGGGGGGGGGGGGGGGGGGGGGGGGGGGGGGGGGGGGGGGGGGGGGGGGGGGGGGGGGGGGGGGGGGGGGGGGGGGGGGGGGGGGGGGGGGGGGGGGGGGGGGGGGGGGGGGGGGGGGGGGGGGGGGGGGGGGGGGGGGGGGGGGGGGGGGGGGGGGGGGGGGGGGGGGGGGGGGGGGGGGGGGGGGGGGGGGGGGGGGGGGGGGGGGGGGGGGGGGGGGGGGGGGGGGGGGGGGGGGGGGGGGGGGGGGGGGGGGGGGGGGGGGGGGGGGGGGGGGGGGGGGGGGGGGGGGGGGGGGGGGGGGGGGGGGGGGGGGGGGGGGGGGGGGGGGGGGGGGGGGGGGGGGGGGGGGGGGGGGGGGGGGGGGGGGGGGGGGGGGGGGGGGGGGGGGGGGGGGGGGGGGGGGGGGGGGGGGGGGGGGGGGGGGGGGGGGGGGGGGGGGGGGGGGGGGGGGGGGGGGGGGGGGGGGGGGGGGGGGGGGGGGGGGGGGGGGGGGGGGGGGGGGGGGGGGGGGGGGGGGGGGGTAGTTTCGTAGAGCCGAAAGGCTCTCTGGGTTCCGGCAGGAACTAGTTCTGGACGGCGAAACCCTGCCGGATAGATGGCACTGTATGTGTGCAACTCTGTAGAGAGGTCGTAGTTTCGATCTTAGTGCCCGAGGGGCTGTTTGAGAGTGCCTCCCGAAGGGCTGTCCAAGTGACGGTCCGAGATCTGTGAGTCCTCCCGAAGGGCTGCCCGCGACACCGTCCGGGGACTGTTCGACCGCCTCCCGGAGGGCTGTCCGAAGGGAAGACGAGGGTATACATCCTCGCGGTTGGGAGGTTGTAAATCCTAGCTGCGGGGATCTGCACCGCCGATCGTCATCGACTCTACTTCCGCTGCGCTATGAGTCGGTAACGAAAATGATCAAACCTTGTATGCAGTCTCCATAGTGGTCCTGGGCTGGTGCGTAGGTCGGAAAAATTTTGTTTTCTGCTGCGTTACCCTACAGTCCGTGCCGCCCCGCGCTACGGTCCGGCCGGCCCCCTTCCTCTTGCCTTTTTTTTGTTCTTATATATATGATGTATGTTTTTTTGTTCATATATATATATATGATGTATGCTTTTTTTTGTTCTTATATATATATATATATGATGTATGTTTTTTTTTCTCATATATATAGATGATGTATGCTTTTTTCGTTCATATATATAGATGATGATTTTTTTTGTTCATAGAAATTTACTAAGTTAAAATGTTCTCGTGTTGGGGGAGGAGTCCTCGAAACATATCAAGTGCACTTTATAAATTCATATGTTGAGTTAGTTGATTTAGGTTAGTGCATTTTAGGTTAGTTGATTTAGTGCATTTTAGGTTAGTTGTACTGTTAGTGCATTGTAGGTTAGTAGATTTTAGGTTAGTGGAGAGGAAAAAGGAAAATAAGGATCACCGAGGGGTCGAGGTTCGAGGATCGCCGAGGGGTCGAGGGTCGATCGAGGATACATCATCTTTGCAACGATTTTCATAGCATTTTGTCTTTTTCATAGCATTTTGTGTGATTTTCTTTTGAGCAACATGCCTACTTAATTATGTTTCTGCCATGTCTAGTAAATTCCACTAAGTCCATGGCGCCCAAGAAGAGGCCGTCTGCAAAAGCTTTTCGCCGTGCTCAAGAGCGGTGGGATGAGATTGTCAGCAAGTTCTGCAAGGGAGATGCAGAGAAAAGGGCAGACGTAGAGGAGATCTGCAATAGGTTTCCCAGCTTGCAGATGTGCGTCGACCACGCTAGGGGCCTCATCGCCGTGGCTACGGATGACGAGAAGAAGACGATGTTCCCCGGCAGCCGTGGAATTCCTCCTGTCGTTGTTTTCCTTTGGGCTATGAATGAAGCGGAGAACTCACCAGATCCGCGTCAGCGTGCTAGGTGGTACGAGTACCGCTCCCGCCGTCGCGCCCCTCCAGCTCCAGTGGAAGGTCTCGTCGGTGTCGTGGTCGCTGTACCAGCTGCAGTGGAGCAGGTGATTGTCCACTCTGACAGCAAGGGAGAGAGCAGTGAAGATGAGGAGGAGGAGGAGGAGGAGGGGGATGAGGAGGAGGAGGAAGAGTCTAGCGAGGAGGAGGGGGATGTGGAGGTGGAGGACGGCAGCGAACAGGCGCACATGGTGGTGGAGGTGGAGGACGATAGCGAGGGGGAGGGGGAGGTGGCGCAACAGCTGCAACTGCCTGCCAATAACGATCTGTACATGGTGGCGCCGGGGATCCAGCAGCTCGGCGATAGTAGGATGCCAATCGAGGCGGAGACCTACGTCCGCATCGGCATTCGCCACTCTGACCGCATCAAGAAGATGAAGGAGATGCAGAAATGAAGAAATGCAGTGTGTCAGTTAGTTAAGTGTCAGTGTTTAAATTGAGTATGCTTTTGCACACAATGTTTAAGTTAAGTTATGTACTGAAGAACTGCATGTGATGTACTGAGAAATGTTTTCCTCTCTGTTACATTCCACAAAATTATAGTAGAAGAGAGGACACTTCTCTCTATACGTATAGTAGCTAGCGTCTACCAAGCATGGAGATAAGAGAGGTCACTTCTCTCTATTAGCTAGCTAACACAATATATGAAACCCCTAATTAAACTAACCCTCCAAAGCCCCCAAACCCCCCCCCCCCCCCCCTTTAAAAAAACAAAAACCCCAGCTCATGAGCTGCTGACGCGTGGATGCTCTTTGGTCCCGGTTGGTGTTACCAACCGGGACTAAAGGCCCTCCTGCCTGGGCTCGCCGCAGCGGCCACGTGGAGCCACACCTGTCCCGGTTCATAAGCGAACCGGGACTAAAGGTCATGGGCTTTAGTCCCGACCCTTTAGTCCCGGTTCCGGAACCGGGACAAATGGGCCTCTGGAACCGGGACAAATGAGCCTTTTTCTACCAGTGTAATAATATTAAAGGACGGATTGTTTCTTCACTTTTTTTGTCCATTATAGTGTTTTTCGTACGTCCGTCCTCTTTTTGTCAGTCGTTTGCACTTTCGTGCGTCACGTTTTTTTTTTTTGACACACACCAGCCATCTGTGTGCACGTAGCCTCCAAAAAATAAATTGTGCTAGAAGGAATCGAACCTTGGTGAACAAGACACAGGACGCGCGTGTAAACGAACTATGATGATGATGACAGAAAGCGGACATTTACCTTTTACCATCGTTCGTCAGTCGTGTCCTAGGAGAGATTGAGAATTTGGGATTTCAAACAATGTGGCCCAGAGATAATAAGAAAAGGAAAAGCATGAAAAAAAGAGATAAGGAAGGAAGAGAATGAGGTAATTAAAGGTGAGCTAATTGAATGGGATTCCCTGGAGAGAGACATGATGCATATAGTTATGATTGGCTAATTAATGGTGGGTTAATTAAACAGATGATGGTAATTAACGGTGGGCTAATTGAATGGAATTCCCAAGAGACAAGACATCACGCTGCATAAATTATGATTGGCTAACTAATGTTGGGCTAATTAAACGGGGTATATGGCAATATCTAAGAGACATGCATGACGCATATAATTATGATTGGCTAATCATAATGGTGAGTTAATTAAAGGAATTATGGCTATGGATTCCCGTGGGGCGTGCATATATGGCAAGACGTGTTCTCTCACAGGAGACACCAAGAACACAGCTGTTATAATAAAATCGATCGATTACATGTGACTGGATCACAAAACAAAAAAGTACATAAAATATCTGACTGCATCCACTAACCCTCGAACAAAAGGTAGTCTTCCTCCACTGATTTTTATCCACACTCTTTTTTTCTCACCTTTGTTTTGATGATTTCTTTGCTTGCTTCCATGTGTGTTTTGCTACTTCCATCTAGAGTCCCCAATTCATTCGCCGCAATTATAGTTTACCTACATATGGAATTTAATGCCATGTGAAGTCAATGACTGATTATTTATGAAACTCTTTAGGTTTGCATGATGAAGTTGCATTTGACCAAATAGATATATTAAATTATGGAAGTTTTCGGCAATTAGTATCCATCTAGGTTCGTTTGCTTGCTGTTGTTGGTGCTGCAATTGTTATTCTAGGTTGGTTTGATTGTTGTTGTCCTCGAATGATTCAACACTTTTTCTCATCGGTGATCGTCGTCCCACGATACAGTTTCTCGGCTCGGCAACGTAGTTCATAGGAATCGTTGTTTTCTCCCGTTGCAACACACGGGCATTGGTGCTAGTTATACACAAGAAGCGACAGCAACCACACGCAGGCTGCTGTGGAACACGACACGGCATCAACACTTCGTCGCCGCGAGGGACACCTTCAAGCGATACATTATCGTAGACACGCCGCTGCTGCGACGCCATCACCAAGGTCTTCATCAACGTGGTCTTCATCAACATCTTCGTCAACACATCGTCGCTGCCTCGTCCACAAGATGGACACCTAGAGTCCTCTGACCTGCTTTTCTGTAACACGCGATCTCGACGACGGCAATGACCGCATCACGACGACGGCATCGACCGCGTCATCCACGACGGCATGACTACATCGACACAGCGTCACTATAGTGACGACCCCTACACAGCCACACGGTTCTGGCAAAACCAATGTGTGCTCAATCGGTTTCCTTTGGTCCTGGCAAAACCTGGGGACTCATCACCGACGGCACCTTCTGACATCCGCAAGGTGCATCGTCCACGACTGCAGTTCCGTCATCTACAACATAGCGCATTTTTTTGCGCCTCCGGCTTTGTGCGGCTTCATCATCAATGACGACTACACCATCGACCACGACTACCTCGACACGGCTACATCACCATGATCGGCTACCTCAACATCAACATTAATGGCTACGTCTACCGCAACTCATCGGCAAGAACTCCAGTCAACAACGTCCGCGTCGTCACTAGCATCCACGCCACTCCCGCTGTGACTGTGGGAGGAAATAGAGGAGAGACAAGTAAGGCACCAGAAGGGGACGCAGTCACCATCCTAGGTGCCAACCCATCAGAGACACAGTTGATGATGGCGCAGCGGAGAAGATGACGGAAGCGCAAGACTTCAAATACAGTCGTAATTGTTCGCTTCACTCCCGCTACAACTGAGGGGGAATGTTAGAAGTATAATTATGTTTAGTAGTTAGAGATAGGATAGGTTTAAACCATGCACGGCCTACCCTCTACTCCAAGTCTCTCTCGCTCATATTGTACTCGATATATACCCTACACAAGGGTCAGATCAATACAACGAATATTATAGATTCTATATTTTCCACAACAGGAAGTTAACATACATAGAGATCCTGGGAGGATCCATGTATGTTTTCGCCTCCTTGATTTGCTACTCCTCCTTCCTCCCATGGCCCATGGGTTCCTCCTCAATTTCGCCTGGCCCATGTTGCCGCTAAATGAGGCAGTCCATCTTCAACCCATAATTGAAGAAGGATAACAACATCCGACCACTCCTGACAAGCAAAACGAGACAGTAGGCTCTAGCGTTACCGATGAACTACTATACTATGACAGAATCAACAAGAAGAGATTAAGAAAAACATGGTGACTACACATTGGAAAAGAGCAACAAATTAGCAATATATATATTACCTGCAGATCAAAGTTTGTTTCCATGCTGTATGGTTCACTTGTGTAAAATGGGTGCCATCTCTTTTCAACTCCTTCAATAATTCGATGCAAGTTAACATATGCCTTATTCTCTCCCCCCCCCCCCCCCCCCCCCCCCCCCCCCCCCCCTGTGTCCTGCGTAATGCAAACTAGAGGAATATTGATAAGCATTTTTGAGTAATCATACATCCAGACGAAATAGAGTATCTAGCAAATTGGAGAAGGGCCATTTATTTATTATTCCATATATATTTATAAGGTGCCGTGAACACGACGATAGATGATGAAAGGTTTAAAACATGCGTGCAAGCAGATCAAACTTGGCACGCTAGAAATAAAACTTGAATGCATGGCGAATGGAATCAGATTCACTCGCATTATTTACTTAGTTTATTCGAGCCAGGTTTACATGACATGTGGGCTATCCGATGACTGGTATCCGGGAGACGATTGGTGGGTCACCAAGGTAGCACCAGATGAGGACGCGGTCATATTCGACATTTGGCGGCTCCGGTTGACCCTCGTTCCATATAAAAGCAAACACGTCCGGCCGGTCTGTCTTGATAACTCCAATGGCTTCACTGGCATACAGCCCCACGAGTTCCGGCCACTCTGCCTTGTTTGTATGCAGTTCCCTCGGCATCTCTCTCCCTAATAATAGCTAGCTGAGAATTATTTAACTAGCATATATATAGACCCCCCCCCCCCCCCCCCCCCCCCCCCCCCCCCCCCCCCCCCCCCCCCCCCCCCCCCCCCCCCCCCCCCCCCCCCCCCCCCCCCCCCCCCCCCCCCCCCCCCCCCCCCCCCCCCCCCCCCCCCCCCCCCCCCCCCCCCCCCCCCCCCCCCCCCCCCCCCCCCCCCCCCCCCCCCCCCCCCCCCCCCCCCCCCCCCCCCCCCCCCCCCCCCCCCCCCCCCCCCCCCCCCCCCCCCCCCCCCCCCCCCCCCCCCCCCCCCCCCCCCCCCCCCCCCCCCCCCCCCCCCCCCCCCCCCCCCCCCCCCCCCCCCCTACTATACATACATGAAAAAGAATTAAGCAACCATGCATCGCGTCAACTGCCCTCGAGCTGCATGTGTTGTAATTGCATACGCTGCCAGTGATGCCAGCAATCAATAAAAAAATTGACCTACATGCACTGATGTATAGTCTGATATCATCAGTTTGTATACAAATGACCCCGATGTTTGCTTCGTATATACGTCTTCTAGAATTCAAATTAGGCAAATGATATGGCATCAAATTACTACTATGTCGGATACTAAAATATATTTTTACATGTATAGATATACGCATCTGTTTGAGACACTCATAACGCATATCCAAAAATATAAGGGTAACACTGGGATTAAGATTGACTAATGATGTCATATGTCATAGAAATTCAGAGTGATTTATACAGGACCAATGAAATGACGGCAAGATCTCGGTTAAGATGATTATATTCGCGGTAGTGGGTCTACAACGAACACAATGGTGAGCTGCTAGCCGGATGGTCTTTCAGTCTGTTCTTTCTTCATTACAATCAAATTAGGTTCATATACACTAATAGGGAAAACCCGCGCTACTGCTAGGGCGCTGCTGCTAACTTTTAGAAGTAACGCCGGTCTGATCCCACGTTACTACTAATTTGG
>JAAAWM010007965.1:0-11110 GCA_036873465.1 Thinopyrum obtusiflorum
AGGAGTTTGTAAGGGCAAGGAGATTGCCTACTTCGTGAAGATCTACCCGAGTGCGGCAAGTCCTTCGTGGGCGATGGCCATGGTGGGATAGACAAGGTTGCTTCTTCGTGGACCGTTCGTGGGTGGAGCCCTCCGTGGACTCGCGCAACCGTTACCCTTCGTGGGTTGAAGTCTCCATCAACATGGATGTACGATAGCACCACCTATCGGAACCACGCCAAAAATCTTCGTGTCTCCAATTGCGTTTGCACACTCCAATCCCATCCCTTTACATTCTCGCAAATTGCATGCTTTACTTTCCGCTGCTCATATACTCTTGCCATGCTTGCTTGAAATGTATTGTGTATGTTTAAACTTGTGATAAAACTCCACCTTAACTTGAAGAAATTAAAAACTGCTACTTTTCTTTGTTGAGGGTCTAATCACCCCCCTCTAGACACCTCTTCTCGATCCTTTCAGAAAGTTAAACATTTGCATAATTACTTTGACCATGAGAGTATCGAGATCTTTCATACTTACTTCACGGACTTCGGGGTTTGTTAAACGTCATCCATATTAGGGTGGCTATTATGGCGGCTTACGGGTTCATGGAAAAATATGATAAGGGACTAGATAGCTCAAGAATGGGATTTGCTCCTCTGACAATGGAGAGATATTCTTTGGGCCCTCTCGGTGTTACGGTATCCATCATCGGGGGGGGGGGGGGGGGGGGGGGGGGGGGGGGGGGGGGGGGGGGGGGGGGGGGGGGGGGGGGGGGGGGGGGGGGGGGGGGGGGGGGGGGGGGGGGGGGGGGGGGGGGGGGGGGGGGGGGGGGGGGGGGGGGGGGGGGGGGGGGGGGGGGGGGGGGGGGGGGGGGGGGGGGGGGGGGGGGGGGGGGGGGGGGGGGGGGGGGGGGGGGGGGGGGGGGGGGGGGGGGGGGGGGGGGGGGGGGGGGGGGGGGGGGGGGGGGGGGGGGGGGGGGGGGGGGGGGGGGGGGGGGGGGGGGGGGGGGGGGGGGGGGGGGGGGGGGGGGGGGGGGGGGGGGGGGGGGGGGGGGGGGGGGGGGGGGGGGGGGGGGGGGGGGGGGGGGGGGGGGGGGGGGGGGGGGGGGGGGGGGGGGGGGGGGGGGGGGGGGGGGGGGGGGGGGGGGGGGGGGGGGGGGGGGGGGGGGGGGGGGGGGGGGGGGGGGGGGGGGGGGGGGGGGGGGGGGGGGGGGGGGGGGGGGGGGGGGGGGGGGGGGGGGGGGGGGGGGGGGGGGGGGGGGGGGGGGGGGGGGGGGGGGGGGGGGGGGGGGGGGGGGGGGGGGGGGGGGGGGGGGGGGGGGGGGGGGGGGGGGGGGGGGGGGGGGGGGGGGGGGGGGGGGGGGGGGGGGGGGGGGGGGGGGGGGGGGGGGGGGGGGGGGGGGGGGGGGGGGGGGGGGGGGGGGGGGGGGGGGGGGGGGGGGGGGGGGGGGGGGGGGGGGGGGGGGGGGGGGGGGGGGGGGGGGGGGGGGGGGGGGGGGGGGGGGGGGGGGGGGGGGGGGGGGGGGGGGGGGGGGGGGGGGGGGGGGGGGGGGGGGGGGGGGGGGGGGGGGGGGGGGGGGGGGGGGGGGGGGGGGGGGGGGGGGGGGGGGGGGGGGGGGGGGGGGGGGGGGGGGGGGGGGGGGGGGGGGGGGGGGGGGGGGGGGGGGGGGGGGGGGGGGGGGGGGGGGGGGGGGGGGGGGGGGGGGGGGGGGGGGGGGGGGGGGGGGGGGGGGGGGGGGGGGGGGGGGGGGGGGGGGGGGGGGGGGGGGGGGGGGGGGGGGGGGGGGGGGGGGGGGGGGGGGGGGGGGGGGGGGGGGGGGGGGGGGGGGGGGGGGGGGGGGGGGGGGGGGGGGGGGGGGGGGGGGGGGGGGGGGGGGGGGGGGGGGGGGGGGGGGGGGGGGGGGGGGGGGGGGGGGGGGGGGGGGGGGGGGGGGGGGGGGGGGGGGGGGGGGGGGGGGGGGGGGGGGGGGGGGGGGGGGGGGGGGGGGGGGGGGGGGGGGGGGGGGGGGGGGGGGGGGGGGGGGGGGGGGGGGGGGGGGGGGGGGGGGGGGGGGGGGGGGGGGGGGGGGGGGGGGGGGGGGGGGGGGGGGGGGGGGGGGGGGGGGGGGGGGGGGGGGGGGGGGGGGGGGGGGGGGGGGGGGGGGGGGGGGGGGGGGGGGGGGGGGGGGGGGGGGGGGGGGGGGGGGGGGGGGGGGGGGGGGGGGGGGGGGGGGGGGGGGGGGGGGGGGGGGGGGGGGGGGGGGGGGGGGGGGGGGGGGGGGGGGGGGGGGGGGGGGGGGGGGGGGGGGGGGGGGGGGGGGGGGGGGGGGGGGGGGGGGGGGGGGGGGGGGGGGGGGGGGGGGGGGGGGGGGGGGGGGGGGGGGGGGGGGGGGGGGGGGGGGGGGGGGGGGGGGGGGGGGGGGGGGGGGGGGGGGGGGGGGGGGGGGGGGGGGGGGGGGGGGGGGGGGGGGGGGGGGGGGGGGGGGGGGGGGGGGGGGGGGGGGGGGGGGGGGGGGGGGGGGGGGGGGGGGGGGGGGGGGGGGGGGGGGGGGGGGGGGGGGGGGGGGGGGGGGGGGGGGGGGGGGGGGGGGGGGGGGGGGGGGGGGGGGGGGGGGGGGGGGGGGGGGGGGGGGGGGGGGGGGGGGGGGGGGGGGGGGGGGGGGGGGGGGGGGGGGGGGGGGGGGGGGGGGGGGGGGGGGGGGGGGGGGGGGGGGGGGGGGGGGGGGGGGGGGGGGGGGGGGGGGGGGGGGGGGGGGGGGGGGGGGGGGGGGGGGGGGGGGGGGGGGGGGGGGGGGGGGGGGGGGGGGGGGGGGGGGGGGGGGGGGGGGGGGGGGGGGGGGGGGGGGGGGGGGGGGGGGGGGGGGGGGGGGGGGGGGGGGGGGGGGGGGGGGGGGGGGGGGGGGGGGGGGGGGGGGGGGGGGGGGGGGGGGGGGGGGGGGGGGGGGGGGGGGGGGGGGGGGGGGGGGGGGGGGGGGGCATCTCAACTAACCCATCCTTGATGAATTGTGTGGAAGACAGTGAGAAAGCAAAGGAAGAAGGTAATGAGTTGGACCAATTCATGTCCAAAATCAAGGGAGAGACCAAGAAGCATTTTGAGGCCCTCTTGGAACAACTAGGAGAGGCCTAAGCGCTTCTCAAGTCACAAGATGAGACCATCATGAAGATGGAAGGGCATAGTCATGAGTATGCTGATGAGATCGCATATCTATCTCTCGCTCTTGAGGAAGAGCAAGGTCTTAGAGTGGCTCTTGAAGAGACACACAATGTGGACCTTGCCAAATTAAAAAAGGATCATGATCATGCTCATGCTCTTGTTGTTGATCTCAAAACTAAAAATGGTGAGCTTGTTGTTGGCCATGATAGACTCCTTGATGATCATGAAAAACTTTAAAAGGAACACAAAGTGTCATGGATTTGTCACGACAGATGTCCTAGTGTGAGGACTTAGTCGTGGAGCCATCGCAATGAGGTTAGCTTAAAGGGGTTAATCAGGACAAAGGACACGAGGAGTTTATACTAGTTCGGCCCCTTGCGGTGAAGGTAAAGGCCTAATCCAGTTTGAGGTGGTATTGCTAGGGTTTCGATGACCAGGGAGCGAATACGCTTAACCTGGATCTCGATCTGTTGTTTCTTGTCCCTAAACCACCGCCGGGTCGTCCCTTTATATACACAGGCTACGCCCGGCGGTTCACAGAATCCCGGCCGGCTCATAAACATGTCCGGCTCGGTATCCACTCTTTCCTATCTTACAATACAAGTCATATACTCCTGGCGGTTTACATCTATGGGCCCTAACTCGCCTTTGGGCTTTGGGCCTTCTTATTAAGTCTCCTTCGTAAATCGCCATCTTCTATGTCTTCATGGGCTTCAATACAGGTAAATCACTATGAGCATAACCCGGCCCCTCCTGGGCGGTTTATACTCAATAGTTATATCCCCAACATTAGGCCCCAGGTTGATTTGAACTTGTTCATGTTAATCTTCAATACTTAGGAAAATTCCTTCTTCATTACCTTCGCAAAAACTTGTAACTCGCCGTGACGTCATCTTTCGAGATCATGATAACCCGCCATGACGTCACCTGTCATTAATTTTATAAGCATCCAGAAATCATATATGCATCTCCTTTTTAATGAACCTCCGAAAATCGAGGCGTCAGCCCTGTCACATATCCAATTTGGAGCTCCTCGATTCCCGTGCATGCCACTTATCTATTCACCTTATAAATAGGGCCAGGGGTCCTTTTCACTTTCCCCCCTCGGCCTCTTCATCTTCATCATCTTCCTCGCGACGCGCTGCTCTCGAGTCCAGCCGCCGCCATCGACCCTCTCCTCTGCATCACCATTGGCCGCTGCATCAACCTGACTTGGTCCAGATTTTGCTTACGCGCCTCCTCCGTTCAACAGCCTTGGTAAGTTCTTCCTCCTTCCCCCTCCGTAGATCTCATTAGGGTTCGAACGAGTTCATGGAGGTTCGGCACTGTTCTTCGCTGTAGCATGAGGTTTGATTCAAGCTTGATATTTATCCTGTGCGGCAATAATCCCAGTCCCTTTTTCCTCATCAGAGCATCTCTTTTAGGTAGAAAAATCCGATCTGGACCTTCATAAACTGCTCAAGTACCAGTATTTTAGGTCTGAATATATTTTCATTTTCTGACACGCGGTAGATCCAAAATTGCAATATCAATCTATGAAACCTGTTTTTCATCACTTAGCCATTTTCCAACTTCAGATCTATACATTCAATATCCGTGTAGGCGGTTTAACTTCAGAAAATAATAACCTGCCAGGTACCATTAGTCCCCTCTTAAACCGCCAAGTGCTCATCTTTGTAACTTGATAAAGTCACTGTCCGGTTTAACACTTATGCATGCTTCAGCACTTTCTGCCTCTTAACCTCCAACCCTTTCTGCCTGTTAACCATGAACCTTAAACCGGCACAAATCTTTTCCAGGTTATCGTATAAATGGCCAAGTCCTTTTATTCCTGTAACTGGGTTCAATCCCGGGTTACAGAAGAAGAGCTGAACAGGTGTGTTGCAACCGGTGCTTTAGCGAAAAAGGAAGACATCCACTGGAGAGCCCCCGGTCCAGAAAATCCTCCTGAGCCCAAGGATGGGGAAGTGGTCATTTTTGTTGATCATCTGAGTCGAGGGTTCAGTCCTCCCGGATCAAAAAATTTCCGTGACGTGCTTTACTTCTTCCAACTTCACCCTTAAGATATTGGACCTAACTCCGTGTCCAATATTTGCAATTTTCAAGTGTTTTGTGAAGCCTACCTGCAAGAAGAGCCCACAGTCGACCTGTTCAGAGATTTCTTCTATTTAAACCGCCGTACTGAATTTATGGATGGGCCCAATACTAAACTTGGCGGGGTTTCAATTCAGAAGAGAAAAGACGTCAGCTTCCCTCACGCTAAGCATCATAGCCACCCCAAAGATTGGAATCAAACTTGGTTCTATTGCCAAGATACATCTCCAGCTGGCGAGAATCCTCTGCCGGGTTACCGTGCTCACCGGCTTACCGATACACATCCATTCCCCCAAAGACTCAATGCAAAGGAATGGTCCAAATATGCACCACAGCTTTCAAAGCTCAGAGCCTTTGTGGCAAACGGTTTGACAGACATTGATTTTGTCCGTTGTTGGGTATCTTGGAGCATTTTGCCTTTAAGCCATCGCTCCGGTTTAATGTGTGAGTACACAGGGGATGTGAAAGACCCTCAACGCCACACTGATATTCAGCTGACTGATGCTGAAATTACTGAATCTGTCAAGAAGATGTTAGATGAACCGGTGGCCGACTGTAGCAAAACAGGACTTAGTCCTTTCTGCGCTTCAAATAAACTGCCAGCTGTAAGAATTGCCCCACTCTTGCTTTAATCTATATTCTTAATACTCCCTTATGATCTTTTTCAATCTTTAAACATGGTGATGATCCATTCTGGAAGAAGAAACCGCAGGATAAACCGGCCAAAACACCTCGTGCCAAGACCAAGGTCGACAAGAAGCCCGCTAAGAAGAAAAACACCGAGCCTACCGAGTTAAACATTGATGATGATAGTCCGTAGTCAGAGGTAGAACTTGATTCACTTGGCTCTTTTTTCATACATCTCATTGACGATGATTTTTATCAGGACGACGCGGAAGCTAGCCGCGCAAATGACGTAGAGGTAATTATTCTCTCATCTGGTTCAGAACCTCTGCCCACACAGAAAACCCGACAAGCAAGCCAGAAAGTAAGATTTTCTCACCCCCTAGCTCACTTGGATCCAAACTTTCTTTTGAAGAAACGGCAACACAAAGCTCGCCGCACAACCCGGCATAGCGGCCATGTGGTCACTTCTTCCGGTTTACCGAACTCGCCGGTTCGTAAACGCTGCCCAGAGGTCTCTTCTATTTCTGACACATCTTATCCCAAGGCGGGTTATTTCCGACAACCTCTTAATCCATCTGATTCAAACTATCAGGGAACTTCTCATTCATCCTCTGGCGAGTCCACAGGGACAAAAATTCCAACCCTCAAAACTGTTCCTGGGTGAGCATTTTTAACTAACCCCTTATACCTTATGCTTGATCATTATACTAACCTATTATTTGCGTCTCTCTGTCAGAGCCAAGGCCAGACCCAGTAAAAAGGCCAAATTGAATAAACCGGCTGATGACAGCGTGCCAACTGATCCGGGAAAGAACCCGGAACAGTTTGAACCAAATACTGAAGCTATTCTTGATGATCCGCCACCGCAAGATCATGAAACCTTTGTTGAACAGATGGAAATTGATCCGATGGGTCATGCTGATAAACCGCCAAGCCCAACTAAGGCTGCTGATGATAAAGCTAATGATGTTGTAGTTACCGGCGTCAGTTATACAGCCCCAGGCAACCCCACTGCTCTGTCAAAACATAGTGCCAAAGAAGAATTTTCTGCTGTTGACAAGGGCAAGTGGAAGGTGGACTTGGAAAGCTATGCCCACCTCAGCGCCCAAGATATTCATTCTGGGTTTTTAAACCATTTGTACACAAGTTGTGATTATGAAGCCGGTTTACTGAACATGATGAAGGAGCGATATGAGGTAAATGATATTAACTCTGCATAAATATTCTTCCCTTAGCCGCCAAGTTTACTGGACATAAAAGAAGAGAATGTTCTGCAAACTTTCAAGAACCATATAGATCAACTCCACTAGCCCCCAAGGGCCGGTTTATAATGTCAATATGAACCGGGACTTGTAAAATAACAACTCTTCAATTTCGCCTGTGTAGCCCCCAAGGGCTGGTTTATACTTTCAAGATGAACCGGGACTTTAGAATAATAACTCTTCAATTTCGCCTGTGTAGCCCCCAGGGGTCGACTTAACAAATATGTTAAGTTGAGACTAATTATGCTGTAAGGCTCAAAAATTCTTATTTAGGACCTTTATAATCCGGTTGACCATCAAGCTGATAGCTGAAGAAAAAATCCAGTCGTAACTAGAGCAAATGTGCATTAGCCCCCAAGTGCCAAGAATAATACTTGTATTGAGCTTGGGACTTGTAATTTTTTTTATAAGAAGCAATAGACATTAGCCCCCAAGTGCCAAGTATATTACTTGTTATGTGCTTGGGGCTTTGAATATGCACTGTTATCTAATTAATTGCATGTCTCTTGCAGGCTGATCTTAACAAGAAGGAATCCCAAATCGCCGACCTTCAAGAAAATATCAAGTCGCAACAAGCCGAGACCTCCAAAGCCAAGGAGGAACTGACCAGTGCCTTAACAGCAATGGAAAAACTGAAGGAGGGCTTCAAGAATGAGCGGGCAGGTTGGGATACAGAAAAGTCAACTCTACTGAAGAGGGCTAAGGATGCTGAGGCTGCCCTTAATCCGGTAGCTGAGGAGCTGACTGGCTTGAAACAGCAAATAAATGCCATGACCGCTGCCGTATTTGGTAAATAACTTCTTCATAAGCTTTGAACATGTATTATGTAAGAGACTACTGGTTTACCGATGTTTTTGATGATGCAGGAACTCGCATTGCTCATCTTGGCTCAGATATGCGGCAAAAACTGAAAGCCGCCTATACACTTATAGAGCAATTATATACCGGCGTACAATGGGTTATCTGCACAGCTTCCCATAATAAACCGCCCCCAACCTTGATCAAGGAAACATTGGAAAGGCTGGCGATGATACCTGCATGGTTTGAAGAGCTAAAGAAGTCAGTTGCCAGGGCGGGTGCTCTTACTGCACTGACTCGGGCCAAAGCTTGGATATCTGATCTTGATCCGGCCGATGTGGGAAACGGCTACCCGAGCATAAAGGAGGACGGGTCAGCCTTTAATAACGATGACCTCAGAGCCTTGACGAGGGAAATGCGCCCATTGGCTAGCAAATTGGCTGAAGAAACTGATCTTTCACATTATCAGTCGATTTATGATGCCAACAACAAGAGAGTTAACGCGCCAACTTATGATGCTCCAAATCTTATTCCTCCAATCCGTAAGCATACCTATGCCCCTGATGTTGACCCCTCCACACTTATAAGTGATGAAGCTGTATTCAAGGCCTTAACTGGGATCGATTGGACCACCATTGACTTCCAGCCACTGGGTAGAGAGGAGGAAGATGAACCGGCGCTGGACAATCCGCAACTTTCAAGTCAGCCAGGCCAGGACTCATAAACCGGGGCCGGTTTAGCAGCTACTTTCTTCAAGACTTGTTAAAACAATTATTCTTTTGGGCACCAAACGCCTTGTAATAGGCTAGCTTAAACTCTTGTTCTGCTATGCCATCGTGCATATTTACTTTGCATGACACTGCTAATCCACCATGTTAAGATATGCCACTTATGCTTATAATATTAACAATGTGGAAACTGCTCCTGCATGCAACGGATTAAAAGTGTCCTGGCGGTTTACCGCTGGACGGGTCATAACGCCCAATATAAAACCATGGAAACTAACATAGCTTATAACCAAGGCTGGACTTTAAGAATAACCAAATTTGAAATATATCATACCTGTGATATTTGATCACACTATTGGTTTACCAAACCGGTGTAGTAAGGGGGAGAACCCAAACTTTGAGCACTGGTAATTATCATAGATTGCTTGGCTTATGAACAAAACCAGGCCAGGTTAATAAACACCGGATATTATCTTATCTCATACTGGCGACTTATAGTCAAAAGCCAGGCCGGGTTAATAAACACCGAATGTTATCTTATCTCATACTGGCGACTTATAGTCAAAAACCAGGCCGGGTTAATAAACACCGAATGTTATCTTATCTCATACTGGCGACTTATAGTAAAAAACCAGGCCGGGTTAATAAACATCGGATGAATTATGATCATAAAGCATTATAAGCCTCATCAAATAAACCTCAAAAAAGCTGTGGAATAAAACAAACGAAAAAACGAGGCTTTTCATGGGCTGCCAGGCCGAAAATCGAGTGCTTTCATGGGCCGCACAGCCACTGAGTTAAACCTATATACAAACCTTATAAGATGGACCTCACATAACCAATCGTCGTTTTAACTTTGACAAGTTTAGGGTCTGTATAAGATTGACTTGTCAAACGTTCGGCGGGTCATTCCAGCAATACCTAGGCGGAGTGGCTTACTTAAAAAGGCAGGATAACCCGGGGTTTTAGGTGAATA
The DNA here is from genome assembly GCA_036873465.1 of Thinopyrum obtusiflorum. Taxonomy (NCBI): domain Eukaryota; kingdom Viridiplantae; phylum Streptophyta; class Magnoliopsida; order Poales; family Poaceae; genus Thinopyrum; species Thinopyrum obtusiflorum. The sequence goes on from JAAAWM010007965.1 coordinate 9,600, forward strand.
CACCTGGCTTCCAAGCCTGGCTTTTAAGCCTATTACAAGGGTTATACAAACTCTTTGTTTTTAGAATCAAAGAGCCCCCAAGTAATATTTTTGAGCTGTGCTCAAGGGGCACCTATGTTTGAGCTGTGCTTTTGCAACAGACTCTCTTTGGTACCTTTAACCTGGGTAGCAAGCCCCCAAGTTTTTTTTTCAATTGGCTTATAAGCCGGTTCAAAGGGTAATCATAACTTCGCTCATAAGCCGGAAGCCCCCAAGTAACCAAAGACTCATTAAGAAAAAACGACAGAGGCCCTGCTTTAGCAGGGGTGCCGGTTTATTATATTGATCATAATATATACATTGTCCAAAATATGTAGGGGTCCGGAATACTATCGCCATCGGAACAGCCCCCAAGCCGACCGTCTTGCAGTTGGTACAATGACTCGGTTTCACCGGTGGATGACTCGCCATCAGAATAGACAACTGTCTCACCGTCAGATACCAATTTACCCTCAGATTTCTCACCATTGATGAATCCCACAAAGGCACGACTCATGGCGGGCTGAACTCGGGCGGGTCTTGCACGCTGAGCTGTCTCGATGATGTCGGTGCAGGTGTCCGGCTCAGGGCCCGGTTCGCCGATCTTGCCAATGAAGACGTGAATTCTACCGAAGGGGACCCGGTACCTGTACTCAATTGAGCCGGCCTCGGGGCCCCAGCCTGCGTCGTCGATGTAGAGCTTGCCGCGACGACTCTTGGTCATCCGGCCCACAGCGTATCCCTTGATCCCTTCGAAGTTGCCCTTCAAGAACTCGAAACCACCGTGCGCTAGCCCCACGGTGGGCGCCAACTGTCGTGGATTTGTCACGGCAGATGTCCTAGTGTGAGGACTTAGTCGTGGAGCCATCGCAATGAGGTTAGCTTAAAGGGGTTAATCAGGACAAAGGACACGAGGAGTTTATACTGGTTCGGCCCCTTGCGGTGAAGGTAAAGGCCTAATCCAGTTTGAGATGGTATTGCTAGGGTTTCGATGACCAGGGAGCGAATACGCTTAACCTGGCTCTCGATCTGTTGTTTCTTATCGCTAAACCGCCACCGGGTTGTCCCTTTATATACACAGGCTACGCCCGGCGGTTCACAGAATCTCGGCCAGCTCATAAACGTGTCCGGCTCGGTATCCACTCTTTCCTATCTTACAATACAAGTCATATACTTATGGCAGTTTACATCTATGGGCCCTAACTCGCCTTTGGGCTTTGGGCCTTCTTATTAAGTCTCCTTCGTAAATCGCCATCTTCTATGTCTTCATGGGCTTCAATACAGGTAAATCACTATGAGCATAACCCGGCCCCTCCTGGGCGGTTTATACTCAATAGTTATATCCCCAACACAAAGCCTTGAAGAGTGCTCTCACCAAACTCACAGAGTGTCATGGTCAACTTCAAGAAAAATTTCTTAAAGATCTCTCTACTTGTCCTGCTTTTTTTATAATTGATAATGCTTGTTCTACTAACCCTTGTTGTGAGCATGGA
>JAAAWM010007966.1:0-11115 GCA_036873465.1 Thinopyrum obtusiflorum
ATTTAGCTCAAAAAATCATTAAATACATGAAAAAAGGAAATGAAGTCAGAAAACGGTTTAAAATTGATGATGTGGCTTTGAATGGTGCATATTGAACGCACAAAAAGTCTGGAATTAAAATAAGTTAAAAAATGAAGTCCCTTTGTAATAGATGAGTTTTCGTCAGAAACCGTGATACTTTCAAAGAGATTGTACATGAAGTGCATCCAGTTTTTGCCGTAACCCTCTCAACTTTTTAGCACTTGCTATGTGGGTGAAATTATGATACCATGTCAAGTTTCAACCTCTTTATAGTCCATTTATAGTGTTTTTCAATTTTAGGGTCATTTCGCTCAAAAAATCATTAAATGCATGAAAAATAGCAAATGAAGTCTGGAAAGGGTTGAAAATTGATGATGTGACTTTGAATGGTGGATATTGAACGCACAAAAAGTCTGGAGTTAAATTAAGTTAAAAAAAAATTAAATCCCTTTGTAATAGATGAGTTTTCGTCCGAAACCCTGATACTTTGAAAGAGATTGTCAAGTTTGCACATGAAGTGCATTCAGTTTTTGCCGTAACCCTCTCAACTCTCTAGCACAGGCTATGTGGGTGAAATTATGATACCATGCCAAGTTTCAACCTTTTCAGAGTTCATAGCGATTTTCAATTTCAGGGTCATTTAGCTCAAAAAATCATTAAATGCAAGAAAAATAGCAAATGAAATCAGAAAAAGTTGAAAATAGATGATGTGGCTTTGAATGGTGCATATTGAACGCACAAAAAGTCTGGAGTTAAAATAAGTTAAAAAATGAAATTCCTTTGTAATAGATGAGTTTTCGTCCGAAACCATGATACTTTCAAAGAGATTGTCAAGTTTGTACATGAAGTGCATATAGTTTTTGGGGGGGGGGGGGGGGGGGGGGGGGGGGGGGGGGGGGGGGGGGGGGGGGGGGGGGGGGGGGGGGGGGGGGGGGGGGGGGGGGGGGGGGGGGGGGGGGGGGGGGGGGGGGGGGGGGGGGGGGGGGGGGGGGGGGGGGGGGGGGGGGGGGGGGGGGGGGGGGGGGGGGGGGGGGGGGGGGGGGGGGGGGGGGGGGGGGGGGGGGGGGGGGGGGGGGGGGGGGGGGGGGGGGGGGGGGGGGGGGGGGGGGGGGGGGGGGGGGGGGGGGGGGGGGGGGGGGGGGGGGGGGGGGGGGGGGGGGGGGGGGGGGGGGGGGGGGGGGGGGGGGGGGGGGGGGGGGGGGGGGGGGGGGGGGGGGGGGGGGGGGGGGGGGGGGGGGGGGGGGGGGGGGGGGGGGGGGGGGGGGGGGGGGGGGGGGGGGGGGGGGGGGGGGGGGGGGGGGGGGGGGGGGGGGGGGGGGGGGGGGGGGGGGGGGGGGGGGGGGGGGGGGGGGGGGGGGGGGGGGGGGGGGGGGGGGGGGGGGGGGGGGGGGGGGGGGGGGGGGGGGGGGGGGGGGGGGGGGGGGGGGGGGGGGGGGGGGGGGGGGGGGGGGGGGGGGGGGGGGGGGGGGGGGGGGGGGGGGGGGGGGGGGGGGGGGGGGGGGGGGGGGGGGGGGGGGGGGGGGGGGGGGGGGGGGGGGGGGGGGGGGGGGGGGGGGGGGGGGGGGGGGGGGGGGGGGGGGGGGGGGGGGGGGGGGGGGGGGGGGGGGGGGGGGGGGGGGGGGGGGGGGGGGGGGGGGGGGGGGGGGGGGGGGGGGGGGGGGGGGGGGGGGGGGGGGGGGGGGGGGGGGGGGGGGGGGGGGGGGGGGGGGGGGGGGGGGGGGGGGGGGGGGGGGGGGGGGGGGGGGGGGGGGGGGGGGGGGGGGGGGGGGGGGGGGGGGGGGGGGGGGGGGGGGGGGGGGGGGGGGGGGGGGGGGGGGGGGGGGGGGGGGGGGGGGGGGGGGGGGGGGGGGGGGGGGGGGGGGGGGGGGGGGGGGGGGGGGGGGGGGGGGGGGGGGGGGGGGGGGGGGGGGGGGGGGGGGGGGGGGGGGGGGGGGGGGGGGGGGGGGGGGGGGGGGGGGGGGGGGGGGGGGGGGGGGGGGGGGGGGGGGGGGGGGGGGGGGGGGGGGGGGGGGGGGGGGGGGGGGGGGGGGGGGGGGGGGGGGGGGGGGGGGGGGGGGGGGGGGGGGGGGGGGGGGGGGGGGGGGGGGGGGGGGGGGGGGGGGGGGGGGGGGGGGGGGGGGGGGGGGGGGGGGGGGGGGGGGGGGGGGGGGGGGGGGGGGGGGGGGGGGGGGGGGGGGGGGGGGGGGGGGGGGGGGGGGGGGGGGGGGGGGGGGGGGGGGGGGGGGGGGGGGGGGGGGGGGGGGGGGGGGGGGGGGGGGGGGGGGGGGGGGGGGGGGGGGGGGGGGGGGGGGGGGGGGGGGGGGGGGGGGGGGGGGGGGGGGGGGGGGGGGGGGGGGGGGGGGGGGGGGGGGGGGGGGGGGGGGGGGGGGGGGGGGGGGGGGGGGGGGGGGGGGGGGGGGGGGGGGGGGGGGGGGGGGGGGGGGGGGGGGGGGGGGGGGGGGGGGGGGGGGGGGGGGGGGGGGGGGGGGGGGGGGGGGGGGGGGGGGGGGGGGGGGGGGGGGGGGGGGGGGGGGGGGGGGGGGGGGGGGGGGGGGGGGGGGGGGGGGGGGGGGGGGGGGGGGGGGGGGGGGGGGGGGGGGGGGGGGGGGGGGGGGGGGGGGGGGGGGGGGGGGGGGGGGGGGGGGGGGGGGGGGGGGGGGGGGGGGGGGGGGGGGGGGGGGGGGGGGGGGGGGGGGGGGGGGGGGGGGGGGGGGGGGGGGGGGGGGGGGGGGGGGGGGGGGGGGGGGGGGGGGGGGGGGGGGGGGGGGGGGGGGGGGGGGGGGGGGGGGGGGGGGGGGGGGGGGGGGGGGGGGGGGGGGGGGGGGGGGGGGGGGGGGGGGGGGGGGGGGGGGGGGGGGGGGGGGGGGGGGGGGGGGGGGGGGGGGGGGGGGGGGGGGGGGGGGGGGGGGGGGGGGGGGGGGGGGGGGGGGGGGGGGGGGGGGGGGGGGGGGGGGGGGGGGGGGGGGGGGGGGGGGGGGGGGGGGGGGGGGGGGGGGGGGGGGGGGGGGGGGGGGGGGGGGGGGGGGGGGGGGGGGGGGGGGGGGGGGGGGGGGGGGGGGGGGGGGGGGGGGGGGGGGGGGGGGGGGGGGGGGGGGGGGGGGGGGGGGGGGGGGGGGGGGGGGGGGGGGGGGGGGGGGGGGGGGGGGGGGGGGGGGGGGGGGGGGGGGGGGGGGGGGGGGGGGGGGGGGGGGGGGGGGGGGGGGGGGGGGGGGGGGGGGGGGGGGGGGGGGGGGGGGGGGGGGGGGGGGGGGGGGGGGGGGGGGGGGGGGGGGGGGGGGGGGGGGGGGGGGGGGGGGGGGGGGGGGGGGGGGGGGGGGGGGGGGGGGGGGGGGGGGGGTTTTCAAATTCACGGTCATTTAGCTCAAAAAATCATTAAATACATGAAAAAAGGAAATGAAGTCAGAAAAGGGTTGAAAATTGATGATGTGGCTTTGAATGGTGCATATTGAACGCACAAAAAGTATGGAGTTAAAATAAGTTAGAAAATGAAATCCCTTTGTAATAGATGAGTTTTTATCCGAAACCATAATACTTTGAAGGAGATTGTCCAGTTTGCACACGAAGTGCATCCAGTTTTTGCCGTAACCGTCTCAACTTTCAGTACATGCTATGTGGGTGAGATTATGATGCCATGCCAAGTTTCAACCTTTCCAGAGCTCATTTGTGGTGCTTTTCAATTTCATGGTCATTTAGCTCAAAAAATCATTAAATACATGAAAAAAGGAAATGAAGTCAGAAAAGGGTTTAAAATTGATGATGTGGCTTTGAATGGTGCATATTGAACGCACAAAAAGTCTGGAATTAAAATAAGTTAAAAAATGAAGTCCCTTTGTAATAGATGAGTTTTCGTCAGAAACCGTGATACTTTGAAAGAGATTGTCCTGTTTGTACATGAAGTGCATCTAGTTTTTGCCGTAGCCCTCTCAACTTTTTAGCACATGCTATGTGGGTGAAATTATGATACCATGTCAAGTTTCAACCTCTTTAGAGTCCATTTGTAGTGTATTTCAATTTTAGGGTCATTTCGCTCAAAAAATCATTAAATGCATGTAAAATAGCAAATGAAGTCTGGAAAGGGTTGAAAATTGGTGATGTGACTTTGAATGGTGCATATTGAACGCACAAAAAGTCTGGAGTTAAATTAAGTTAAAAAAATTAAATCCCTTTGTAATAGATGAGTTTTCGTCCGAAACCCTGATACTTTGAAAGAGATTGTCAAGTTTGCACATGAAGTGCATTCAGTTTTTGCCGTAACCCTCTCAACTCTCTAGCACAGGCTATGTGGGTGAAATTATGATACCATGCCAAGTTTCAACCTTTTCAGAGTTCATAGTGATTTTCAATTTCACGGTCATTTAGCTCAAAAAATCATTAAATGCAAGAAAAATAGCAAATGAAATCAGAAAAAGTTGAAAATAGATGATGTGGCTTTGAATGGTGCATATTGAACGCACAAAAAGTCTGGAGTTAAAATAAGTTAAAAAATGAAATTCCTTTGTAATAGATGAGTTTTCGTCCGAAACCGTGATACTTTCAAAGAGATTGTCAAGTTTGTACATGAAGTGCATATAGTTTTTGCCGTAACCCTCTCAAGTTTTTAGCACATGCTATGTGGGTGAAATTATGATACGGTGCCAAGTTTCAACCTTTTCAGAGCTTATTTGTAGTGCTTTTCAATTTCACGGTCATTTAGCTCAAAAAAATCATTAAATACATGAACAAAGGAAATGAAGTCTTAAAAGGGTTGAAAATTGATGATGTGGCTTTGAATGGTGCATATTGAACGCAAAAACAATTCTGGGGTTAAAATAAGTTAAAAAATGAAATCCCTTTGTAATAGATGAGTTTTCGATAGAAACCCTAATACTTTGAATAAGATTGTCTAGTTTGTACACGAAGTGCATCCCGTTGTTGCCGTAACCCTCTCAACTTTTTAGCACATGCTATGTGGGTGAGATTATGATACCATGCCAAGTTTTAACGTTTTCAGAGCTCATTTGTAGTGCTTTTCAATTTCACAGTCATTTAGCTCAAAAAAATCATTAAATACATGAAAAAAGGAAATGAATTCAGGAAAGGGTTTGAAATTGATGATGTGGCTTTGAATGGTGTATATTGAACGCACAACCCCCCCCCCCCCCCCCCCCCCCCCCCCCCCCCCCCCCCCCCCCCCCCCCCCCCCCCCCCCCCCCCCCCCCCCCCCCCCCCCCCCCCCCCCCCCCCCCCCCCCCCCCCCCCCCCCCCCCCCCCCCCCCCCCCCCCCCCCCCCCCCCCCCCCCCCCCCCCCCCCCCCCCCCCATGCACTTCGTGTACAAACTGGACAATCTTATTCAAAGTATTAGGGTTTCGGTTGAAAACTCATCTATTACAAAGGGATTTCATTTTTTAACTTATTTTAACTCCAGGTTTTTTTTGCATTCAATATGCACCATTCAAAGCCACATCATCAATTTTAACTTATTTTGAAACTTGACATGGTATCATAATTTCACCCACGTAGCATGTGCTAAAAAGTTGAGAGGGTTACGGTGAAAACTAGATGCACTTCATGTACAAACTGGACAATCTCTTTCAAAGTATCACGGTTTCTGACGAAAACTCATCTATTACAAAGGAATTTCATTTTTTAACTCATTTTAACTCCAGACTTTGTGTGTGTGTTCAATATGCACCATTCAAAGCCACATCATCTATTTTCAACCTTTTCTGATTTCATTTGCTATTTTTCTTGCATTTAATAATTTTTTGAGCTAAATGACCCTGAAATTAAAAAACACTATGAACTCTGAAAAGATTGAAACTTGGCATGGTATCATAATTTCACCCACATAGCCTGTGCTAGAGAGTTGAGCGGGTTACGGCAAAAACTGAATGCACTTCATGTGCAAACTTGACAATCTCTTTCAAAGTATCGGGGTTTCGGACGAAAACTCATCTATTACAAAGGGATTTAATTTTTTTTAACTTAATTTAACTCCAGACTTTTTGTGCGTTCAATATGCACCATTCAAAGCCACATCATCAATTTTCAACCCTTTCCAGAGTTCATTTGCTATTTTTCATGCATTTAATGATTTTTTGAGCTAAATGACCCTGAAATTGATAAACACTACAAATGGACTCTAAAGAGGTTGAAACTTGACATGGTATCATAATTTCACCCACGTAGCATGTGCTAAAAAGTTGAGAGGGTTACGGCAAAAACTGGATGCACTTCATGTACAAAGTTGACAATCTCTTTCAAAGTATCAGGGTTTTGGATGAAAACTCATCTATTACAAAGGGATCTAATTTTTTTAACTTATTTTAGCTCCGGACTTTGTGTGCGTTCAATATGCACCATTCAAAGCCACATCATCAATTTTCAACCCTTTTCTGACTTCATTTCTTTTTTCATGTATTTAATGATTTTTTTGAACTAAATGACTGTGAAATTGAAAAGCACTACAAATGAGCACTGAAAAGGTTTATACTTGGCATGGTATCATAATTTCACCCACATAGCATGTGCTACAAAGTTGAGAGGGTTACGGCAAAAACTGGATGCACTTCATGTACAAACTAGACAATCACTTTCAAAGTATCACGGTTTCTGACGAAAACTCATCTATTACAAAGGGACTTCATTTTTTAACTTATTTTAACTCCAGACTTTTCGGGCGTTCAATACGCACCATTCAAAGCCACATCATCAAATTTCAACCCTTTTCTGACTTCATTTCCTTTTTTCATGTATTTAAAGATTTTTTTGAACTAAATGACCGTGAAATTGAAAAGCACTACAAATGAGCACTGAAAAGGTTTAAACTTGGCACGGTATCATAATTTCATCCACATAGCATGTGCTACAAAGTTGAGAGGGTTACGGCAAAAACTGGATGCACTTCAAGTACAAACTGGACAATCTCTTTCAAAGTATCACGGTTTCTGACGAAAACTCATCTATTACAAAGGGACTTCATTATTTAACTTATTTTCACTCTAGACTTTTTGTGCATTCAATATGCACCATTCAAAGGCACATCATCAATTTACAACCCTTTTCTCACTTCATTTGCTATTTTCATGCATTTAATGATTGTTTTGAGGTAAATGACCCTGAAATTGAAAAGCACTACAAATGAGCTCTGAAAATGTTGAAACTTGGCATGGTATCATAATTTCACGCACATAGCATGTGCTAAAAAGTTGAGAGGGTTACGGCAAAAACTGGATGCACTTCGTGTACAAAGTGAACAATCTCTTTCAAAGTTGAGGGTTTCGGACGAAAACTCATCTAGTACGAACAAATTTGATTTTTAAACTTATTTTAACTCCAGACTTTTTGTGTGTTCAATATCCACCATTCAAAGCCACATCATCAATTTTAAACCCTTTTCTGACTTCATTTCCTTTTTTCATGTATTTAATGATTTTTTTGAGCTAAATGACCGTGAAATTGAAAAGCTCTACAAATGAGCTCTGAAAAGGTTTAAACTTGGCATGGTATCATAATTTCACCCACATAGAATGTGCTAACAAGTTGAGAGGGTTACAGCAAAAACTTGATGCACTTCATGTACAAACTGGACAATCTCTTTCAAAGTATCACGGTTTCTGACGAAAACTCATCTATTACAAAGGGACTTCATTTTTTAACTTATTTTCACTCTAGACTTTTTGTGCATTCAATATGCACCATTCAAAGGAAAATCATCAATTTTCAACCCTTTTCTGACTTCATTTGCTATTTTTCATGCATCTAATAATTGTTTTGAGGTAAATGACCCTGAAATTGAAAAGCACTAGAAATGAGCTCTGAAAAGGTTGAAACTTGGCATGGTATTATAATTTCACCCACATAGCATGTGCTAAATAGTTGAGAGGGTTACGGCAAAAACTGGATGCACTTCGTGTACAAAGTGAACAATCTCTTTCAAAGGATTAGGGTTTCGGACAAAAATTCATCTATTACAAAGGGATTTCATTTTTTAACTTATTTTAACTCCAGACTTTGTGTGCGTTCAATATACACCATTCAAAGCCACATCATCAATTTCAAACCCTTTTCTGAATTCATTTCCTTTTTTCATGTATTTAATGATTTTTTTGAGCTAAATGACCGTGAAATTGAAAAGCACTACAAATGAGCTCTGAAAACATTGAAACTTGGCATGGTATCATAATCTCACCCACATAGCATGTGCTAAAAAGTTGAGAGGGTTACGGCAACAACGGGATGCACTTCCTGTACAAACTGGACAATCTTATTCAAAGTATTAGGGTTTCGGTCGAAAACTCATCTATTACAAAGGGATTTCATTTTTAACTTATTTTAACCCCAGAATTGTTCTTGCGTTAAATATGCACCATTCAAAGCCACATCATCAATTTTCAACCCTTTTAAGACTTCATTTCCTTTGTGCATGTATTTAATGATTTTTTTGATCTAAATGACCGTGAAATTGAAAAGCACTACAAATAAGCTCTGAAAAGGTTGAAACTTGGCATCGTATCATAATTTCACCCACATAGCATGTGCTAAAAAGTTGAGAGGGTTACGGCAACAACGGGATGCACTTCGTGTACAAACTGGACAATCTTATTCAAAGTATCACGGTTTCGGTCGAAAACTCATCTATTACAAAGGGATTTCATTTTTTAACTTATTTTAACCCCAGAATTGTTTTTGCGTTCAATATGCACCATTCAAAGCCACATCATCAATTTTCAACTTTTTCTGATTTCATTTGCTATTTTTTGCATTTAATGATTTTTTGAGCTAAATGACCCTGAAATTGAAAATCACTATGAACTCTGAAAAGGTTGAAACTTGGCATGGTATCATAATTTCACCCACATAGCCTGTGCTAGAGAGTTGAGAGGGTTACGGCAAAAACTGAATGCACTTCATGTGCAAACTTGACAATCTCTTTCAAAGTATCGGGGTTTCGGACGAAAACTCATCTATTACAAAGGGATTTAATTTTTTTTAACTTAATTTAACTCCAACTTTTTGTGCGTTCAATATGCACCATTCAAAGTCACATCATCAATTTTCAACCCTTTCCAGACTTCATTTGCTATTTTTCATGCATTTAATGATTTTTTGAGCTAAATGACCCTGAAATTGAAAAACTCTACAAATGGACTCTAAAGAGGTTGAAACTTGACATGGTATCATAATTTCACCCACATAGCATGTGCTAAAAAGTTGAGAGGGTTACGGCAAAAACTGGATGCACTTCATGTACAAACAGGACAATCTCTTTCAAAGTATCACGGTTTCTAACGAAAACTCATCTTTTACAAAGGGACTTCATTTTTTAACTTATTTTAACTCCAGACTTTTTGTGCATTCAATATGCACCATTCAAAGCCACATCGTCAATTTCAAACCCTTTTCTGAATTCATTTCCTTTTTTCTTGTATTTAATGATTTTTTGAGCTAAATGACCGTGAAATTGAAAAGCACCATAAATGAGCTCTGAAAAGGTTGAAACTTGGCATGGTATCATAATCTCACCCACATAGCATGTACTAAAACTTGAGAGGGTTACGGCAAAAACTGGATGCACTTCGTGTACAAACTGGACAATCTCCTTCAAAGTATTAGGGTTTCAGACGAAAACTCATCTATTACAAAGGGATTTCATTTTTAACTTACTTTAACTCCAGACTTTTTGTGCGTTCAATATGCACCATTCAAAGCCACATCATCAATTTTCAACCCTTTTCTGACTTCATTTCCTTTTTTACTGTATTTAATGATTTTTTTGAACTAAATGACCATGAAATTGAAAAGCACTACAAATGAGCACTGAAAAGGTATAAACTTGGCATGGTATCATAATTTCACCCACATAGCATGTGCTACAAAGTTGAGAGGGTTACGGCAAAAACCTGGATGCACTTCATGTACAAACTGGACAATCTCTTTCAAAGTATCACGGATTCGGACGAAAACTCATCTATTGCAAAGGAATTTCATTTTTTAACTTATTTTAACTCCAGACTTTTTGTGCGTTCAATATGCACCATTCAAAGCCACATCATCAATTTTCAACTTTTTCTGATTTCATTTGCTATTTTTTTGCATTTAATGATTTTTTGAGCTAAATGACCCTGAAATTGAAAATCACTATGAACTCTGAAAAGGTTGAAACTTGGCATGGTATCATAATTTCACCCACATAGCCTGTGCTAGAGAGTTGAGAGGGTTAAGGCAAAAACTGAATGCACTTCATGTGCAAACTTGACAATCTCTTTCAAAGTATCGGGGTTTCGGACGAAAACTCATCTATTACAAAGGGATTTAATTTTTTTTAACTTAATTTAACTCCAGACTTTTTGTGCGCTCAATATGCACCATTCAAAGTCAAATCATCAATTTTCAACCCTTTCCAGACTTCATTTGCTATTTTTCATGCATTTCATGATATTTTGAGCTAAATGACCCTGAAATTGAAAAACACGACAAATGGACTCTAAAGAGGTTGAAACTTGACATGGTATCATAATTTCACCCACATAGCATGTGCTAAAAAGTTGAGCGGGTTACGGCAAAAACTGGATGCACTTCATGTACAAACAGGACAATCTCTTTCAAAGTATCACGGTTTCTGACGAAAACTCATCTATTACAAAGGGACTTCCTTTTTTAACTTATTTTAATTCCAGACTTTTTGTGCGTTCAATATGCACCATTCAAAGCCACATCGTCAATTTTAAACCCTTTTCTGACTTCATTTCCTTTTTTCATGTATTTAATGATTTTTTTGTGCTAAATGACCGTGAAATTGAAAAGCACCACAAATTAGCTCTGAAAAGGTTGCAACTTGGCATGGTATCATAATCTCACACACATAGCATGTACTGAAAGTTGAGACGGTTACGGCAAAAACTGGATGCACTCCGTGTGCAAACTGGACAATCTCCTTCAAAGTATTAGGGTTTCGGACGAAAACTCATCTATTACAAAGGGATTTCATTTTCTAACTTATTTTAACTCCAGACTTTTTGTGCGTTCAATATGCACCATTCAAAGGCACATCATCAATTTTCAACCCTTTTCTGACTTCACTTCCTTTTTTCATGTATTTAATGATTTTTTGAGCTAAATGACCGTGAAATTGA